>VYXD01011668.1:454205-507314 GCA_013397195.1 Hylia prasina | reverse complement strand
TTTTTTTTTTTTTTCCTCTGACCTTTCTGAAATCTCAGAGTTTGCCTTATGCACAGTAATGGTGAAATTTCCATATAGTGGTATGGATGTGAAGCAGATAATGCAGCTCTATAAGCTACTAACTGCTTAATGAAACCGTACCCTTGCAGTAATTGGTGGAGGAAAAACACCTCATTAAATTGGAGGGAATCCAAGAAGTTTCTCAGGGAGCATAAGTGACTTTCCCACATCTTAAGCAGCTGGGTCTTCCTTCCTCTCATCCTCCCATGAGCCATTCCCCAGTAATGGTCTCACTGGCCTCTGAGGCACAGACAAGATCATATAACTTTCAGGGAAGCCCATGGTAGTTGCTGCAATTTCTTCTTCCAGTTTAACTAATGGCTTGTGAAGCTGGAAATCCATGTCTTAAATGTGATGGATTTTGTTTGGAAATTAATCCCAGCAGATAATTCTTTTAAAAAAGTGCCTCGAGATCAGACATGTCCAGGGAAACATATTTAAAATGAGGCTCATCCTAACATTCAAGGTCAACAGAGAGATGTGAGAAAGAATCCTTACAGGATAAAAAGACTCATGTATATTAAACTATGTGTGCACAGTTATGCTGAATGATTTTCAAAGCCTTTTTTTTTTTTTTTAAATTCATACATCATTCTTTGAGCTGTCTTTGCAAGCTGTCTTTCCCATGGCACTTGGCCAAGAAAGAGGACACAGGGCTACCTTATAATGGGAATCCCAGAGGAAAAGGTCAGTCATTCTCAGCCCACAAAAGAGAGCTTATCAATCAGTTGTCAGACCATGAAACCAGAGCATCCAATGTTAAAGAAGTCTGAAATAGATCACCACAAACACTTCACAGCTCTTCTTTAGCAAGTGCAAGGAGGGAATGAGCGAGCTGTTCCTTCAGGTCCGGGGGAAAGTGTCATCATTCATAAACCTTTTGATAAACTGTTTTGCAATTTCGGCAAAACTGGTATACCAAGACAACAGTCTGCAGGGACGGGAATTTCAGACCACTAAGGGGAGGGGATGCCTGGAAATAAGGAATGCAGCTAAAAGGTTTTAGAAGAGCTATCCTTAGTCTCCTCTGTGCTGTTAATTGTTTAAATAACTGCTTTTCTGGTAGAAGGTTGTTTGTTTTTTTTTTTTTTTCCCACTTGTGTGTTCACAATCTCACTACCAGTTGCACAAATTAAAAAGTGTCTGGAATTTAGATATGAATCAGTAATTGCAGCCAGGAATTCCCAGAAGGTATTGGTGCACCAAAACTAGTGCATAGTATGCAGGACTTTAATATAAGCTGGGTAACTCAAATTGAAGATGCAAACAATAATGTGAATAATTAACTCTGGGGAAGTTCACATCTGTATCTGAAATGTTCCAGCTGCCATGTGTACAAAAGGCTGAGCTATAGTGCTGGATCCAAGGAGACATATTCTGGAAAAATTCAAGGCAACATATAATCTTCCTTACTGGCAACCATCTCCTTAAAGAGAAGAAAAAAAAATAGCAGATGTGAACTCTAGGATCATCATGGACATTCATGATTTTAACATGGACTCTCTGTGTACATTTCTTTTTAAAGAAAATAATTAGAGTTGAGGGAAATGCTAAACTTAAGTCAGAGGGGGTCTTAAAATCCAGTTAGGTAGGTATTGTAATATACATTGCTCTGTTAAGGGCAGTTGGCCCTAAATTTGTTTTATGTATGTATTTATTTTTATATATATTTATAACAAAGGGCTGCTGGCTGAAGTCAGGCCTTGTATCACTGCACTCATGATGCCCTTTCTCAGGTTCATTAGAGATTATTTTAGTCTTGTAACACCTAATATTAATTTGGATTTAGACAGCAAATAGAAAGATGATGCTAGCTGAGATTCTGGTCTCATTTTGTTGAAATATCTGTTAATGGTCAAAGTAGAGGGGTTTGGGTTATTCCAGAGATGGACTTAAGATGTTGCCAGTCTCGAATCTGAACACACGTTTAAAAGCTCAAGTTTGAGGTGGGTGGAGGGCTACTTGGACCATTATAAATATTTCAAGATGATGAATAAACAAAGGATAGATATTTTGATTTCATTCCATTTCTGTTATCAGCTGCCAGTTCTTTACAGTCCCCACCCTAACTTTTAAGGCTAAAGCCAGACTGCAAAATCATTGTAAATCTCCTCCTGAAACTCTCAGCTCTGACAATTATTAGACTGAATCAGTTTGCTCAGCCATACCAGCCTCTCTGGCTACAGCTGAAAATGTTTGCTAGTCATTGCTCATCCACGTAACATATTTGATTTGTTTTTGAAGGGAACACCAGATCTGACTGCCTCTTGATAGGCATTACACTGCACAGGAGCATTTCATGAAGAAGAGTATCCACTTGAGGACCTTGTTGTGCTGAGTTGTAGTGGGCTGAGATACACTTCTTGCTCATCTCCAGTGCTGCTTTGGGCCAAAATCAACTGTGGCCATCTTGTCACAGAAACCTCTGTGTGGTGTTTCTTATTAACATTGTCCCTGCCTAAGGCACTAGTGAAATTTTAGGCAGAGTTCTTGCTAATAAACCATCCGTGTGCCCTGAAGAGGAGCCAGACCCAAAAATCTGTAGGAAAATCAAAATAGAAAGAGATAAAAAGAGGCAGGGAGAGAGAAAGAATACATAGGAAATGGGGAAAACAAAAAGTTTTCACAAGTGTTTTTGATTTCTGGGCTGTATCTTCAAGTATGTCCGTGTTGATTTGCAAGCAGGCAGAATCAGCCAGATGTGAACTGGGAGTGCTATGGCTGTGTTAAGGCAGTGCTGAACCTGGGTAGTCTGAAGCTGGGTCTCAGGAGGGCTTGTGTTCACTGCTGGGCTAACCATGATGGTGTGATTTCACACTTGTAGTTGTCGGACTTGGAGAGCACAGAGGCACCGTAGTTCAGCCCAGAAAAAAAAATATGCCCTTGTGCTGGTAAGAGATTCTGGCAATCTTTCTCTCACTGACAGTGCTGAATTTATATCCTGATCATACATTAACACAGATGGATATGCTGCTCTTTGTTGTATCCATGGGGCTTGCATCCAAGGCCTGTATGAAGACCATCCATGAGCAAAAGGTAGCGTCGAACTCAAAATTGTGTCCTTTGTTCCAGAGAAAGAAAACACACAGTCTGTAATGTCAAATGTTATTTGTGTAACTGAATTGCTATCAGTATAGTTAATGAATAATGAAGAAAAAAGGAAAATGGAGTGTAATTCTGGAAAATACTTCAGTAATGATGTGGTTAAAATTGCTGTATACACACTCCTTTACACACAGCCTTTCTCTGTTGTAATGTACGATCTTCCCCTGCCCTTTGGCTCACTGGCTTCAATCTAGAAGAGGAGTTACTGTGTCATCAATCTCCTAAGTTCTACACAGGTAGAGCTATGAAGGTGGTGTTGAAGGTCTTTCTTTCTCTAGTGTACATCTGGGAACATTTTCAGTTTATTTTTCTCTACCATGCTTTAACACTTCTGTTTTTTCATTAATCTGCACCTCCGCATTACACCCGCATTTGCTGTTTGGAGTGTCTACATTTATTAGAATTTGTTCACTTTATTCACCCCCTACTGAACTTTGATTCACTTGAATAGCTGTTTTATACGTTCCTTGAGTCTTTGATTAATGAGATAGTTGTATTTCCAGAGCCTTCAATGCTGTCTCATGCCCTCTCTCTGGTCATGCAATGTCTGTATTCCTCTGCGCTGTAACTTGCATTCTCACTCTCAAGCCTTCTGCTGTCATACCTTGCCTTTACACCTAAATTATTTTGTTGTTCTAGATGGTTTAAGTCTATTTCATTCATTAGTACCAATGAGCTGCTTGTTACAGCTGACTCCATAAAAAATGATGGCTGATAAGGAAACAAATTAGACAAAGCAGTTGCCACATGGTCATTAAAAATTTTCTTTTACCAGGGGATAAACCTAAAAGAAAATGCTCTAGGCAGGCTGAGATAAGTCCAAGGCTTGCAGAGTTAGTAGAAAGCTGTGGTCTATTACTAGCCATACCAATCCTGTATTTACACTTGGACAGGAGTAAGGGGTGACTGGTAGTATCTCTGACTGCACTTTTGGGACCTTGGCCCAGCTGTGATGAAGCAGGAACTTCAGTTACCTGATAGCTGACTTCTCTGTTGTTTTCTGCAAGGTCCCTGAATTTCCAGGAGAGTCCTCCAGCACTCCATAACCTCATGGGCTATGTGGCGTGGGGTGGTGCTACTCACTGTTGTGACTCAGGGGAATATGAGAATTCAGACTTTCCTGTTCCAAAATATTCAAGTCTTGTGAACAGTAATGAACCAATTGATGTTTGCTGTTAGCAGCAAAAGGCTTCTTACAAACTCCCCATTCTGTAAGCTAAAGGACATTTTTCAGACACAGGCACACAATGGAATTGGCATAAAGCACTGGAGAATTGTGTCCAGATTGTGCACAGATCTATACATGTTCAGGAACCATGTTTTCCATCTGTAGGTACATATTAGTTCATAATGTAGGGAAATAACAGGATCTGTGTGGGGGTGGGCTTCTATTTTATTTGATTATTCTATTTTTTCATTTTCCAGATGTTTTGAGAAGACTGTTAGTTTGCACAGTTCCTAGGAAATATCCCATTTGCTCAAAGAAAGGATAGCATGTGGTAGCTTCTGCATGCTCCAGCTGGGCAGCCAGCACTTTTCTTCTTCTTGTTTCTTTCTCAGGTGTGTGTATGGTTATTTTTTATATCCAGGACAGTCCCATTTCTCTGCTCAGTCAGGCACTCAACCATTTTGCCTAATTATATCTGATGTTTCACTCATAGTATTATGCTCTTCTTCAGAGGAAATGAAAAGCAGATTGTCTCCTTGGCAGCAAAGAATAACAAATATGCTGCACTGAATAGCTGCTAGATGAAAAAGGGCCACAATCTGCCTCTGTGCCAACCAGTGCTAAAGACACTGACAGTCAGGAGGCTGCTCTGAGGACTACTCCCTGCTCCCTTGATGTCTAAAAGTGCTCTGAAGAAAAGTTAAGGTTACTTTGCTGAGATGGAATTGTGGATATCTGGTTAGGCAGAAGGTATAGAAAAATTTCCAGTAGAATTTTAAAATTTGTTCCAGTGAAGTTCCATTAAAAAAATAATAGTTATAATAATAAAGTGCTCAGCTTCAATAAAGTTGAAAGACATTTTTTTATCTGGACATACCTTTTATTTATTTATTTATTTATTTATTTATTTATTTTTTCTGAGTAAAATTTGATTTATGTGTTTGGCTTCTTGCCTTTAAAAAAAATAATCTCTTAAAATCTCTTAAAAATTTGCCCTTGGAAAGCAAATATATGTCTATAGATAAATTAAAATAGATTAAAAAAATCAAAATACAGTTGCATATTTTGGCTTTCAGAACAGGATATTTTAGTGAATGAACCTGAGATTAATGAACCTTTTTTTTCTTCACAGAAATATTGTAGATTTTGTCTTCTTTAGTCATGGGGACAATTCCCCCTGCCCTTCTGAACTGAGATTCTTGAATTTGGGAAGTTTTGTGATTGTAACTATACCTGTGCCATCTATACATGTTACTTAAACATTTAATAAGTTACTTCAGACTCCTCTCATTCATTTTACCAAGAAGATTTTTATTAAGAGTGTGCATTAAAGTAGGCAAATTTTCCTATTAGTTTTCTTCTCCCAGTGTTACCTAATTTCAGTGAGAAAAGTGAAATGGGAAACTCATGATGGCTGCATGTTCTGCTGGTTATGTTGCTGAAGCAGAAAGTTTTCATGTGACTTGTCATACAGATCTGCTCACAGCAGGCTCTGTTTGACACCTTCACAGCACATATTAGGAATCACATTTCATATTTTAGAAAATCTACAATGAGAGCTTGTAGTGGGCAAGCCCAAACAAAAGGTCCTGTGGAATTAGCCTAATTATCCAGGATAGGTGGTTGTTCTCTGTTCAATCCCGTTCCAAATTATTTCTCACTTTCCAAATCACTGCAACCCTGCTGAGTCTCAATGTGTAGTTCTTGTTCAATCAGCAATAGTTTTTTTTTCAAATTTTGCTTCTTTGTATTAACCATCTTACCTAACTAATTTTACCTGCTCTGCCAACTCACTACTAAGGCCAGATTATTCATGTCTGTCTAGTTTTCCCACCTGATCTCCTAACCACAAATGTCTACTTTTAAATTTTTTTTTTTTCAACTGATGACTGAGCCACTTCATTAGTGCATCTGTGCAGGTAGACCTCTGCTTTTTCACTGAAGGTTGGGTGTGGCACTATCTTGCACCTTTCACTTACACAGACAAAATCTAGCCTTTCATCATCACCTTATAGCACCGTGCAAGTGAGAGGCTCATAAAAATTGTCTGTCCTTCCCCTGCCAGCCAGAAAGTATTCTCAAATGTATCTTATTCATGTTGCTGTTACCAGTCAGAGAGGCTCAGTCTCCAATTACACCATGAATTTCAGCTTTGAGTCATCATTACTGCTCAGTCTTACTAGAAATATGAGGCAGAAGTGTGTTTTTGTTTGTATGTGCAAGAAAATGCTGGGTTATTGTCTGGAAGTGGCCCCTCTGACCTGGAACACCTCATCAGGACAAGCACTGATGAAAATGCCCTGGGACTGTCAACATCACCTGTGAGAGCTGGACACCAAAGTGCATCATGGCCAGATAAAGTTTAGCTTAAACTCTGTCCTGGAAGAGGATGGACAGCTATGACCCTACGGCCCTTAAGGGGCTGGGACACAACTCAGAATCAAAATGTTTCTTGTTCTTAATGCTTTTATTGAAAAGTTATCTCCTGTGTCTGTCTTTCTCATTTTCTGCCCACTCTGCTGATGATGTTACCACTCTGGAGACTGAACTGATTGCCCTTTCAGAATAAGGAGCTTGTATTTCCATCTCTTCATACCTTCTGGGTTTTCTAGGTGAACTGCCAAGTTATGCCAAAGCTGTGGTTCCTCTCTAGCTTCTGTATTCCCTTTCCAGCTCTTTTACAGCAGTACCGAGTCCAGCACTACAAAGGCACATAGATTCTCCAAGCACCAGATGAACATGGCAGTACAGGAACCTGCCAGGACAGAGATAGGCTTTTCCATATTATGTTAAAGGTAAGGAGAACAGTCTCCCATAATGCTGGAGGGAGTAGCTAATTTGGGGGAAGAAAAACATGGATCAGACCCTAGAGATTTTATAGAGTAAAAATTGTGTCCTATTAGCAGATCACTTCCCCTCCACAAGATCTGCTCTAAGACCAGCTAGGGACAGCTGGTGAGACTTTCCAACTGTAAGCAAAGGATATGGAAATGGAGTGAAAAGGAGGATACTGACACTGAAGACTTAATTACAGATGAGCAGAGCATGTGACATTCCAGACATTTTTGTGTGTGCTTACAATTATTAACCTTGTTTGAAGCAATAGAGACTCATTCTTAAGTTCAACTTCAGCTTTCATTTTGTCTTGTTTTTTTGCATGTTATCTTTTCAAATTATTTTTTAAAATGCAGTTAATCCATCTAAGAAAACAGCCTTTTAAACAGTGCTTTTTATTGTTGGAAACAGCCTTTGCCTTCCCACCAGCTCAAACCATGTTGACATATTCACACAGTTAAAGTTGGTGTTTTGACATGTGTACACATCATTTTAATCTGATTCCTCGGGATGACTTCAATGCCTGAGGTTTCTTCTAACACCCTGAAAAGCCTCTGGGCTTTGTGCAAGGCTGCATTCCTAAAAAGTATACCAACTCTGAGGTTCAGCCAATGTTTCTTTGCAAAATAACTTTTTAGTATCAAAAATAAAACAGTCTTCCTACATTCCATGTAGATGCTATTTGCCATTTAAAAAGATAGTGCAGTAATAATAACAATAATAATGATAGATTAAATTGCTATATCAGGGGAACTAATTGCAGCTGAATCACAGATGTGGGCTGACAAACAGATAAGCACAATGTGTTTTGCCTTGTCAGGCATGTGACGCAGAAGACATCTTCTTGTTTTGCCCTCCGTGAAGACAGGAATGACAGGTGATGAGGATATATTTAATTTTTATTGGAGAACTACCTAATATATTCAGCTTCATGGGGAGACTGACTGTAACAGGATAAACTGTTAGCTGGTGTAAGTCCAGACCTCTCTAGTGATCGTCTAACTCTGTTGACTTACCAGCAAAGGATGTGGCCCAGAACGTCTGAAAGACGCTGATGACCCAATAAGGTTGAGTTGACTTCAAGCTGTAAGAGAAGTGACTATTCCACTCTTGCAAATGTGTTCACACCCTTCCCTTGCTTTGGCATTAGCAATCTTGCAGCAAAATGATCTGGCTAAAATACTCTACTTGGACTTCCCCACCCCCCTCCCCGAGGCAGAGCTCCCATTCTCTCCTCTCAGATAATTTATCTGGCTGATTGCAGGGCCACACTGTTGCTGGTGTTTTTTTGGAGATGTCAACAAGATTTCTCATGGGCCAAAGGTGGAGTTTGAGGGACTTTTGGCCTCCTTTGAAGGTTCTCAGAGATGGACTTCAAACCTCTGTCAAAATGCTCATTAGACAAACAGTTGCAGATTGGGACCTTGCTCGTGCTGAAATGAGCACTAAAATTACCATGTGGCAGGACTGGGCACTTCCTGAATAAATCTGCTGATGCTACAATATAAATGTCTTTGTCATCTATATAAAATGCATGTATCAAGGTTTTGAGGAGAACAAGAAACAGACACAACGCATTTATTTTATTATAGAGTTACAGTTCCTGATGCTGAGGGATTAAATCAATTATGTGTAATATGCATTCTGGGAATCGAAGCATGTGGCTTATAGAGCATGGGAAATGCCTTCTGAGCTGGAGAACCAGGAGTTGGGTGGGAATTGAGGAAACTTTCAGTATTTGTAGAATTCTGATCTTCAAAAGTATGTGTTATTGAGAATGGCATGCTCTAGCAAGAAAAAGGATTACTGGAAACATTGTTAGGTTAAAGGTGATTTTAAATTCAGGGATTGATGTGCTGTTTTCCTAAATGTACGAATGTGCTTTTATTTTTAATGACTGGTCTCGTGGGTTGTCAACTCTTTGTTTCGGGAACCAAGAAGAAATCTTTCCAAAGCTATATGAGGATATATTAGTTTTACCCAGGGTGAACATGACATAAGCGCACTTCCCTGCAAGAATGACCTTAATTATGTCCCCTACTCAGCAGTTTATCTGTTTTTATAATGATCCAAATAAATTCAAAAGGGAGGAGGGCTGAACCATTTGTTTTCTTCCCACACAAGATGCATTTCAAATGCTTTGCACTTTCACAAAGGTTGTGCAATCAATCTCATTTGAAGACGTGCAGCCTGCAATATTTAGTCTTGACAACTATGCTGACATGAAGAAAGAAGGTGCAGCTTTGTTGTTCTGAATCACTTAATGAAGACCAGCCAATCTAAACAGATTTTATTTGGGTGTAGGGCTCTTTTTGGTATTATTGCCAAGTCAGCTTCATGCTCAATTAAAAGCAAAACTTGCTGAAGCCCTAAACCTTTTAGCAATTCTGGATCTACTAGTGATGTCAGATTGGGCAGTTCCCCACCAAGGAGACATCATTTATTACAGAGGTTGACATCGCTGAGAGATGATGGTCTGCTGTCAGAGCTCTTTAGTGGGACACAAGAGAACTCAACTCTGTTTTCACCTTCCACATGCAACCTTTGTGTGACCTTGATGAAACCCCTGCTCTCTGCCTTGACATCATGGTACTTGGGGCGTTTATGACATATTCCTAGGCTGGATGGTAGCTTCTGAGAAGAGCAGGTTAACTGCAATGCAGGAAACTTGTCATCATTATTAATGTGCTTTTGCAATTTAGAAGCTAGCTTAGTTCTGGGTTGTAAGTTAGAGTAAAATTTCCCTGACTGTAGTGCACTGAAAATTATGCAGTTTCACACAAACAGTGAAGTGAGACCACCGAGGTCAAGCAGTCATGCCAGTTTCCTGGAGCTTTCCATTTCTTCTCTAGAACTTTAGGCAATTTGGATGGGAAGTCCTGGAAGTGTGTCTCAGTGCCAAATTATCATTTTGACTGCAATCTAATAGCAGTCACCAGTTGTCATTAATTACAAATTTTCATGTACTGCAATTGATAAAATTAGGAAAATGTAATTGATGGCAATCAAAATCAGGAAGAAGGACAAGTCTGTACCTTTTTCTGAACTATTTAGGTTCCTAAGAGAACCTAACCATAGTGAGTGGAATTCATGATTGTAAAGTACCTCTTCTCTCAATGTGGGTGTCTATCACAAAAGGAGTGCTTGCCTCCACAACTGTTTTTGATAACCAAGTGAATTTTTTCATTAAAAATGTTAAAGCTTTCTGCCAAATGACTGTCTGAACAATTACATTTGAACCAAAAAATGGAAAGAAAAAATGTTGTGTCAGGTCAACTAGAAATGAAAGACCTGCAGTTTTTTTGGTGAGGTCAGTTCTCATCCATCACATTTTTATAATTAGATATTTATTCTATTAAAAAAAATGCATCAAGACAGGCATTCTTTCACTGAAATTAAATGTAGGTAAACTTGGTTTCAAACTGTTGCTTCAGTATGTAAAATGGATTCACTTAATTTTTGTCTTTTCCCAAATTATTACCTTTTTGGCTGTTCTTGTGACCATAAAAGAAACTCAGAAATTTCAGGAGGCAGTGTCTTCTGAAATCACAGTCTTAAGAAGAAGAGAATGAGACAAAAACATGGTGATAACAGGGAAGTGGTGCTTTCCGAATTTTCACCAACATTATGCACTTGAGTGAATATCTGTATTCATATGCAGATATTACTTTTTACAAAGAAAGTTCCCCAAACAGTAGGAATGGTATTTTCTATTACAATGCGGTAGCTGCAGGGTAGGAAATACGGGGAGTTAGTCTTAGTTCAGGGAATTATGTCAGGCTGTCTTTTGGTTAATGGCAGAGCTCAGATTTAATGTATTGACATCTCTGGACATCTTTGTTTGGTGTTTTTGATTTGGTTTTGCTTTGTTTTGTTATTCTTTCCCCCCAGATTGTATGTAGATTTTCCACTTTGAAGGATTCTCTTATGTATGCAGACAGCTGCCAGATTTCCAGAGAGCATCAGGCAGGGGTCAGCCTACTGTGTTTCCTGAGCACAGTGCATACAAGCCTTGGTGTTAGAGGGATGCACAAATGGATGAGTGATTTTATTTTTCCATGTTTTCTTCATGGTTGTGAGGAAGATCAACCAGCAACTATCTGCCATGTGTATAGTCCACCTCTCACCACCAAATGGGCCGGTCTTCCTAACATTCCTGTTAATCTTTTTATGCTGCTACTGACAGAGTGAATTATCAAAATCAGTAGATGGTAGGCCCAAACCCAACGATCCAAAATGTAAAAAGTCTGGAAGCCCAACTCATAATTTTAAATTTGCTTAGATATCAAAGCACACTGAGTTATTTGCAATAGTGATAAAAGGATATATTTTCTTTTTATTGGAAAGCGGACATTTTTGTTGTACTTGATAAAGAAAGTATATGGATTTATATAGATTATTCCTGTCATTGTTTTTATAGGATGTGTTGAAACTACGAATTTGTGTGAATGCTGACTGTCTTTCCAAGACCAGTGCCTGATGGTAGAATAGCCTGCTATCCACTCTTCTTGCTCCACCTCACATTAATTGATGTGAAGTTCCAGCTCGGGAAAAGGCAAAAGATTGTCTCAGAACTTCATAGGAGGTTATAGGCTCTTTCACACCATGGGTTGGATGTGAAACCATGTTGGCATTGATTGTTTCACAGACTTACCAAATGGGCTCTGTTTGGCTATAAACATTCATGCCCTGAAAATCATGGCCAGGCTGGGCCGTGAGAGTCAGGCTTGCTATCAGCCCCAGGGTGTGGCTGAAGAGCAGGCAATGCATCGTGCTGTGTTTCAGAGGTGCTCAGCCGGAGCCACAGACATTCTGCAGTGGCCAGATGGTTGAGGGATGCTGTCAGAGCCACCCCTTGCTGTGACAGCTCTGCATTTCACTGCTCAGAACGATTACTCTGGTGCCCTTTTTAGCCAATAATTCCGAAGAATCAATTGGTGCTTCTGTACTGGTCTTAGTCTGGATCAGAACAACGTTACCAGCCATCACCCCCTACTGAACTTTGATTTGCAACAGCACAAGCTTGTGATGCCTGTGATCTGGTTTCTTTTTGTATGAAACCGGACCGGAAAGTGTGCACACAGAACCATGTGGCTGCAAATGGACAATCAGTACCTGAGGTCAGGCTAGACTTAGCATGAAGAAACTGTGGATGTCGCACCCTCAGCAAGGAGAGGTTTGCCCTACAGAGGTGCCCCTACTGATATGCATTACATGTTGTGAAAGCTGGATTTCCAACTGAATTCAAATGGGACTAGGAAAACCAAACTCCTGCCTGTGGGTTATCCTTCTGCTGCCTCAGATGGAGAGAAGTGTAACACTGGAAGACACTATTGCAGGTGGGAATGAACAAAATAAAGAAACCACAGCTAGGAATTGCTTAGCCACATTCAGTGCAGTGTTTGCCACAGGTTCTGCTTGAACTCCAGCAAAATCATTTATTTGCAAAAGTTAATGTGGGTCAGAGGATGAGAAAGATAAGTGAACCTAGTGACACACAGTGGGGAAGAAATTGGATGCCAAGTAGGAATGCAGTGTTTGGACAAGAAATGTTAGTGTACTGAGCCAAAGGAAAAGGTTCAAGATTAATCATCCAGAAGACGAAAAGCTTTAAAGGCAGAAGAAATGCTAAAGTTAGCATGTGTGGCTTACTATAAATTGGGGTAATCTGAAACAGATATTCTCTGAAGAATACTTCCAATGTTTCCTGGCTCTGCTTCAGCTACTTCAAAGCCCTGTTATCAGTGAATTGTGGTCCCAGTGTTAGGAAAGCTGGGTGATGTTCTAAGGAAATGTCAGCTTCAGATCACAGTTTCTTCTCATTTCTGTGAAGAGAGGTCAAATTAGCAGAGCGCTGCCCACACGCTGTCTCTGTCACAGTCCTCCATGTCCCACTTTCTGAGTGTTTGAGCAAATACTTAGGATAGAGAACAAAATTGCTTTGAAACAGTAGGCTGTTTGATTTAGGAATCAAATTTTAAAATAATCCCCCAGCAGTATGTGTTGCCAAAAATCTACAAGGCTGTAACATTCATTAGAGACATGCAGCACAATTAAGGGAAGCTTTTAATTCCCCTCCTCCACTTGAGGATCCTCAGCTAAAATCTCTTGGGGCATTTAGTAAACCTGTACCTTGCTATCTGGGTGCTAATTAATACAGGGTTTGATCAGATAATTGGTGTGAATGGAATCCTATTTCTGTTGTGTCATCTATAGGCAGCAACATATGAAGTTTTCTCTTTTACCTAAAGAGTACCCATGCTGCTTATCATAGCTTAGTTCTCAGTGATCTGAAGAGCAGAGTTAAGAAAGATTTATTGTTTTATTTTATGTGAAGTGTCTTTCACAAATCCAGGTGTTGCTCATGGTCAAATAACGAAATTTCTTATTCTGTTAGGATTCAATCTCATCACTTCAGAAATGGCTTTGCTAGCAGGCCACTCATCACTTCAGAAATGGCTTTGCTAACAGGCCACATCTAAGAGACAGAGATTAGATGTTGCAGTCAACAAACTGTCTTGGATCATAAAACAGAATCACTTCACTTTGGCTGCTGAATTTCAGTGGGGTTTGATCTGACATTGGTAGTGAAGATGGTTTACATTATGAGATTTTAGATGTGTTCATTATTACCCTCATACTTCATCAACCCAGGCCAGGAATATGCTGAATCTGGTGCACTGACACAGCATGACTCACTGGATCTGCTAAGGATTCATGGAAGGATCTACAGCTATTGCTAACCACCTAAATGAGGTGGTGTGCAACTCATCTTGGTCAAGTGAATGTGTAGATAAATTCCATCTCCTCTACACCACAACCTGTGAAGTGTTGGATAGACAAATGCACTGCCATTCCCAGAAATGAATCAAACTGAATGGGATGGGAGAGGAATTTCCATGATTCCACCTATTATGAAAGCATAGAAGAGCAAACCTATATATCTCTTAATGTCTTTTTAATGCTATATTCTGTGGTAGAAGAAAGAAAAGCATAATTAAAATCCGTTCAATATTTTGATCTAAAACCATCTCCAAAGACATAGGCTGTTAAGACACATGTGAAAGGAAATCAGAAGATGACAGTGTTTTGGATGTGTTTATTTTTTCTGGCTCTGGGAGTACTAATAACTGATGGACAGAATCATTTGCTTTGCTGGTAATGGATGTAGCTGCAGCAAGAAGACAGGTGACCCTTACAAAACTTGTGGTGAAATCCCACCACCACAATGGTTTAGATCTTTAATGGTGTCTCCCCTCACAGCACCAGGTAGTTACAGACTATCCTTGGGCAGGGATGCACGCACACACGAGCAGTTTAGTTATAGTACTCTATGTGTCACAAGTGTTTTGCCTTTATTATATAGTTCCAATCTGAAAAATTACTCTCTATAAAAATACAAGAACTTTTTATTGGCCATTATTCACCAGTAATTCTTCAGAATCCTAGGCCAGGTTCAGATGAAATAGGAAAGGCCACATTGGTGGGAAAACATTAGAAAAAGCATGCAAGTCATGAGGAGAAAGATAGTTATGCATTACTCAGCTGGAATCATGAATCATACTCAAGAGTGCCTCAAATATTCAATTCACACATACTGTCTCTCTGGAAGAAAGGATAGATGAAGTGAAAAATTACAAGTGAGAGGCATTAGGCACTTTGTTTGCTGCACTAATAAAAACTGCTCAGATGTCCAGCTGAATATGCCATAAAGACCTCTATAAAGTCAGGTAGAATAAGAGCAAGAAAGCTGGAGTAATTGGCAGGGAGACACCCCTGAGTATTTGGTAATGCCTAGTTAAAGCAGCCTCTTTACATTTTTGACTGCCAGTGGCAAGTTGGTGCTGGTTCTGGCCTTGTTTCTTTCTTTTGGCTCACAGCTCCCACCTCTCACAGAACTGCACAAAGCAATTGCAGTGCTGAGCCAGCAATGGTGTTTCATGTATGATCTAAAGATTCATCTCTCTGAGATTAGGTTGCTTGTCTTTCAAGGCTTGTTTTGCTTTTTTGATCACCCTTGTTATTTTAAAAGGCAAAAAACCCCCCCAAAACACATGGCCAATTATGAGTACTAAATGACTTTCCAAAGGTTAACCTTTGTTCTCTTTGTAAGTCATTTATGAATAGCCAGCTATTCAGTTTGTTCAATTATTGTGAGTCACTTCATTTCAGATTTGGAAGTTTGTCATGAACTATTTGCTCTGCGTTCACGTAGTCTGACTGGTAGGGTATGACTAGTCTGCATTTTGCTGACTGGAATGCTAATAAATGGGAGGAAAGAATTCAACATTTTCGGGATGACTGCTTTAACTTTCACAGGCAAATCCTTTTCTGAGCAAACAGACACAAAAATATTCACCAGACTTTCACTTCCAGAAAATAGTCTAGTGCACTACAAACACCTTTTTATAGATGTAGAAAACGGGACTAATGTTTTCTGAGTGCTGTAGAAGTGGCTCACTTAAACCACGGTTCAAGTACCTCATTTGGTGAGGCTGAGCCATCAACATATTTCACTGTGGGCAGAAGATGTTCCTTTTGTTTAAACATATAGTGGTTGAAGCCTTATGAATATCTGATTCCTAGGGATTTGAGCTTTTTAGAAATAGAACTTCCTCCAAATCCATGCTCTCCTATTCCCAGAAAATCATCCAAAGAAGTAGAGCTTATGTAATTGAATAAATGACTGTGTCTATGGAACAGATCTGTGTTAGGCCAGGTCTCAAATTTATCATACCAGTTCTACCCTGATTTACAGCAGCACAAAGGAAAATACAGGGCTCCACTGATGGAAACAGTTTCCAAAGAGAATGATACCCACTGTCACAATGAGTCAAACATAGACAGATTGTTAGATTCAAAGTATATGGAGAGGGTAACCTCATGACTTTTCTGTTTTCCTGTTTTTTTTTTTTACATTTAACCGTGGCAAAAGTGTATCAGACAATAGACTGT
Organism: Hylia prasina; assembly: GCA_013397195.1. Taxonomy (NCBI): domain Eukaryota; kingdom Metazoa; phylum Chordata; class Aves; order Passeriformes; family Sylviidae; genus Hylia; species Hylia prasina. The sequence goes on along the minus strand of VYXD01011668.1, from coordinate 491,191 downwards.
TAATTTGTTTTTTTAGGTTTGTTATGAAAATAGAAAAATTACTTTTGATTCTGAATGAATTCAGATGTCAGGAGTGGCACAGACAGGTCTCTTTTTGTGACTTTGCTGAAGGTTTGCTCCTTCTTAAAACCAAACCTGTTTGGCTTGGCCCTGCTTTAAGATTCAAAAGATCACTTTTCTTTTTTGAAAATTCTTCTTCATTACAGTTTTAAGGGACTTGCTGTCTTCCTTGTCAGGGAGGAGACTTGAAGGTAGTGCTGCTTTGTGGTCCAGCTCATGAAGTGCTCTCTGCAACTGCTGCAACTGGAGTAAAAACAAAAGAAATAATGGTGGGATCATGCAAGGGGACTGTTGCATTAGGCTGACCCAGGAACTGTTGGATGTGGCCTGAGAGAAGTCACTGATTCCGGGAGGTCCAGCTGTATGGTAACTGATTAATGACATTTAGTTCTTAACAGTCATAAACTACATCTTTCCTCACTGTTGTAACTGCAAAGGAGGCCCTGGGTACAATTGTGCTGCTGCAGGCAGATATTAAAAAAAGAAAGCCTGAGAATCAATAGATGTGTTATCTCTTTGAGAAGCAGAGGCATCTCCCCTTGCCTCTCCCATCCTGGGGTCTGACCTGTCTTCCTCAGACCTGTCTTTAGCGTCACTTACTCAGAGTTACAAAGTGCAGTGCTGCTGAAAAAGGTCTGGATAGGGAGCCTGTCTCTCATCAAGGATGGGTCCTGAGAGCCTCTAAAGGACCCCAACTTCCTCTCTAATCTTTTGAAAAAAATTATGTGAAGAGGAGACGGTGACTGTGTGTACATGTTAAGGGAGGAGAGACGAGGAACATTTCTGAGAAAAGAGTTAAGTAACTCTCAGTCTAATGCAACCTTTCACTAGCTGGCTCTTTAGTTGGGAAGATCCCTGCACACTGTGAAAGATACAATTTCCAATCTAACTATCATAAGCTTTCCAGTATATTGCAGACAACTTTATTCTCTTTTTAATTGTCATGGTACTTAAGGAATTTTGTACAAAGACAGTTCTCCTCAGATGCTGGAAAGTTAAAATTGTGGGAAAAAAGATTAAACCCAAGAAAATCCTGAATACTGGAGTTGTTCCAGCAAGTATAACTATGGAGTTTTTATCTCCTGTATATTTCCTGGTTTGCATCACAAACAGAAAATTATCTTTATGTTTAGATTTCAGTAGAGAGAATTAAGAAATGCATCATCCAAGTTTTACCCTTCGGATGATCAGAGGATCAGAGGTACTCTCTGTCAGAGACAAGAAGTGGGTCTAAATTAGCATTTGATAGCAACTTTTAAGTAAAGGAACAATAACATGACGAATTTTGATAACTTCTTTTATTGCTAAATCAGCAAGATTCATCTTAAAGGTATAATTTGCTTTGGATATTCCCTGGAAGGTGGGAGGCCAGTTTCATAGTGGACAGTATTGCTGGGTAGTCTACAAGAGGTGGAGGCCCTTATTTATAGCACTGTTCTCTTTGTGATGTTTTGCAAGCATCTCCTTCCCAGAGATTTCTCCAGTCTCCCCTTCCTAAAATGAGGGAAAGCATTTTTTAGTCTGATTTTAAAAGCACATTGAAACTTAGTATGGGATAAGGGTTTTGCTCATAGCCTTTTTTGATTTAGAAAAAAAAGCCATAAGGCGGAAAACCACCTTGTCCCTGAAACCCCTGTAGCTTTTGCCCTCTTTTTTTTGAGAATGCCAGTGACTGAGATGAACTGTGACAGTGCTTTTTGAAGTGAAAAGCCTGGTGCCTGTTGTATCAGCTGACAATCCCAAACACACTTAATAGGCTTTGGACTCCTGAGTAGCCCAATGAAGCCAAGCACAACTTTGCTGTTATGGCAAGGCCAAGATTTTTGTGCAGTTTTTTTTTTTCTTTAAACAGGACTGGAGAAAACTGCACGAAGAGCCTTTTCTTCTCTTGTCTCCTTTTTCAGTTCCAGACTAAACCCGAGTCAGACCTTCATGAAAGTCCAGACACTTTTTAAAAAGTCATTGTTTGATTATGTACATGTTTTTGTGTGTGGGGGGGTTATGGCACATACAATTAGTGTGACTCAGGCTCAGGGTCAGAAGTCTGGGTTAACTATGACTGGACTTCTAATTTCCTCCATAGTAAGTCATCCATGCTTGCTCTGAGTCATTCTCCAGCAGATAGCTTAAAGTTTAAAATTAGAAAGTAGAAACATATACTAAGAGATGACTGGGGAGAATGTTGCAGGCACAGCTTGTTTAAGTTTCCAGAGCTGATGTAGCAGCAGCAACTATGTCAAGGGAGTCCTGTTCTACTGTCTGTAACAGATGCCCCTTAAATCAAGATAGTCATAAATACTTCAGGCTGTAGAACATCTGCAAACATATATGGCATGAATGCATCATGAGCTGGTAAACAGGCCCGTTGTTGCTGACAAACAAACCCTTCGTGTTCACTTGCTACACACCTTTTATAGAATCTCTTCAGCAGTGGCATTTGTTTTTTCACACAGGCCCTTTCAGAGAGTACAGCTCCTTTGCTAGAGGTCTTTGGCACTCACCAGCAGGGAAAGGTTGCAAATGAGATTCTCACCAGATGTGTTTGAAAGGAAAGCTGAAAATCTGAAGCATAGAGAAGTGATAGAGTAAATCATTCACTATCCTGGCTCTCTAAGACCTTATAATGATGCACTGAATCCCTTTCAAAGACTGGTCTGGGAAGATGGTTATCAAAAAAGAGACAATTTATCAGACTAGTGAGCTACCTACTCCTTTGGGTTATTTAAAATCTATGAGGTTAAAATGCTGGCATTCAAAAGGCAGGGTTGAAAAAAGCTGAGATCACCATATACATGAATAAAAAGAGAATGCAGTCTATCATCAATGCATTTGGAAGGAGTTGAGACAGTTTATTTTCCCTTGTGTAATTCCCTTTGCACTCCAGTCTGAAGCTCATGATGTCCACACCCTTAACTCTCATAATGGCCACCAGATTTATAAATTTTTAAAAATACTCTTTATGTTATTGCGGTGTGTGAGAGTCTAAGTAATAGAAACAAAACCACTTGAAATGTTTGTAAGTATTTAGGTTCTTAGCATTTAAAATTGAAGATGTAGTCTCTTTACATCTCAATTTCCATCACTATCAAAAGGGGAAACATTGATGCCATTTCACAGAGTTTTTAACAGTTGCAACCCCCAAAGATGCTCCTATGTCATGATAAAGGGCACAAGAGAAGAGCCTCAAATGTCTTATAGAAGATAGCTGGTGTTGTGTGGGTCTTCACTTAATGATGAGAGGATTACTCCAAGGGCAAGAGGCTGACAAAAAATGTTCTCTGTGTCTTACACATCACCACAGAACTTTCAGATCTCCACCAAAGTAGACAACATTTCTCTGTAAGTGAAAAGGAGAATGGGTAAAGCTTCCTGGCAAGGCCAGGTAACAAACAGTTGCAGTTTCCACTTAAAGATATCTTTCCCTCAGCCACTTATCTGTATAATTAATGTATCTGAAAAAAGCTTGCATTTTTCTGAGGAAGAGGGTATACAAGATAGGGAGGAACTCCCCCTGAATCACCATTGCATATAAATGTGTTCCATAAGGGTCAGCCCTGTGGTTTGTGCCTGGAAAGGATCCCAAATTGAGGATGGGTTTCTGGAATCTTACTTGGTCTGTTTAAAATCCCAGTATCTGCAAAACTCTTTCAGATAACTAGTGTTAGGCCAGGAAAGGAAAATCCTAGATTAGGCTCAACCAGATCAAATTGATTAATTGATTTTACAATTGTATTTTAAATTGATTTTAAGTTGTATTTTAAAGGTCTAGCCTTCATTGTTTCAGTTTCTTTCCTGTTGCCCTGGTTTTGAGGGTTTTTCTGGGCCTCCTGGTTTATCTTTCATATTGGAGGCAGAATTTTTGCTTTCCCACACTTTTTGCTATGAACAATAGCTTTGTTTTCCTGGCTGTCCTTAGTTGTTTGTATGTTTTTAGGTGGGAGGAGAGAGTTGATTGACTGTTGTCTTGGCCGGTGTGGTTTGGGAGGTGGGATTTTGTCCTCCAGTCTGTGGGCACCTTTGGAGGTGTGTAGAGTTGGGTTTTGTGGATGGACTTGGGCTTTTTCCTGCTTTGCTCATCACTGTGCCCTTGTGAAGTTCTTTCATGTCGTGTTGCGGCACTTTCTTATTTGGAATTGTGACCTAAATGCACTTGTTCCCTTCAGATTTCCCATTGCACCATCAATATTTAAACAAACAATTGATGTTTTCTAACAGTGCTGATCATCAGCCACAGTGCATGAATCCTTGGGAAAACGTGTACTATTAGGAATGGACCTACCATATTTGCTTTGAAAACTTTTGTAGTTGTATTGTAAATCTTCTGAAAGTGTTTGCCAATATGAATTGCTTATGAAAGAAGCAGTGCAATAGAATGGAATAGGGAGAAATGAGATTATATAATTTTCACACTTACAAACAGTGGCCAGTTTATTTCTCAAAAGGAGGGCTGATATTCTGTTTTCTCTCAATGTCACAGTTTTTCTTGGGTCAAATAGCTCATATAACACTATACAGTAAGAAACCCCAAAATACTTTTATGCTTTTACATATTTTTTTCTTATTTTTTGGTTATATTTGTGTGACAAAGAAGATGAAGAACTGGAGGCAAGGAAGAAATTTCATTAGCGTAATTGTGGTTTGGAAATACATTAGGTGCTCTCCAGAATATCTGTCTCTTTATGATAACGATCAACTATTTATGTTTCATTGAGCAGAAAAAGCTATTTAGACGAAAGGAAAGAAAAATATGAGAAAGAAATGAAAATATGCCTCTAAAACCCACAGCTTCTAACACACCTCAATGACAATCTTGGTATTAAAGCCTGACTGAGCAGCCTTTCAAGTAAGCCTTTACTTATGCAAGTGTTTTTATAAAGTGCTTATACTTGAAGTTCTTGAAACAATATCTGCTGACTTTGCTGAAATGTTACAGGTTTTTTTATATATGGCATAGTAATAAATATAAGTTAAACTTTAAAACCTTATGATGAAATAGGAAATTATCCAGTGACAACTTCCCTGACCTGTCCAATGAACACAGTTGGGATAGAGACAAAGAGCAGTTTCACAGAGAAAAACAATAAAGAGAAAGAATGTTTGAATTAATTAACCTCCCAGCCTCCTAAGACACTGAGATATTTCCTGGAGGTCCAGGTGAAGCAGCTTGACTATTATTTCTGGGGTAATGCTCAGGGAGACTCAGCCTTGCAAGACTCCAGAAGGGTGTCTGATGTAGATGAAAGAGGCCTCTATGTACACTGTGGGGCAGGAGCAGCAGCCTTTTATCAACACTCAGGAGCATGCAGCCTCTTCTCGACTTCATCTGCTGCTGTGTTTGAGGATCCTGGAGTCAAAGACTCTTGTATCTCCCTTTCTAAGAGTTGCAACACATTCAGGGTGTTACAATCAGCATTTCTCTTGTTACAAGTTTTCACTTGCTCTTTATAGCGCAAGCTGTTCTCTGTTTTAAGAAGCTCAGGCCTTAGAGAAGCTCACATGAGACACCTCCATCTGTTGCTGCTTTTACTCATCCAAACAATGCAGTTTTTTTTTGCTTCAATGTTGCTGGAATGGCATCACAGAGCCTGTTTTGAGCAAAAAGGATTAGTGTAGAGACAAAATTTTCAGCATGTATTTTGGCACTGATGTTAAACACAAATTATTGTATGACCCACAATACTATTTAAATAGATTCAGGTAACATTTTCATTTTCCTCACGTGATTTTATTTAGTGACAGAGGAACCAGCTTGTCTTATTTCCTTTGCTTGTCCTTCATTTCACTGGGGGAAGAACTTATGAGGTAAAATGAGACAAAATTTTAGTGAAAACATTTAGGATTTCTAGTTATTTTTAATGCCAGCTGTCTGATAAAAATCTTTCAATTTTGCACATTGTCTGCTAATTTGAATTCTACAATATGTTATGCAATTTCCCTCATGAAATATCATTCTGTGAGCACTCAGAAGGCATAAAAGTCTCTGTCTTGCATAAATCCATGATAAACTTTTCTAATTTTTTCATGTAGTGTTGGTGTAGATGGTGGAAGATGTAGAATTTAATTAGTTTCTTCTATTTTTTGGTAACCACATCAAATTAAGCTGGGCTTGGACATTCTTTATCTTAGCTTTTGTGCAGTATAAAATATTTTATACTGTGTTTTATGAAAATGAAAGCTTTAGGGCCACCTAAAATAAAAAGAGAGGAGACTGACAGCCTTTGGGCAAAGGAAGGTTATTTTTACTGACTATTCTGCAGTCCATACTGTGAATATGAGCTATTGTCAATGATATTTCAAATGAATTTCAAATTTCAAACTCAATCCAAATAATATGTGAACTGGAGGCTGCTACACTGAGGAGAGACAAACTCAAGATTGTAAGATTTCCTTGTAGTGGTTTCTTTTGCAATTTTCAGAACTCTTAGAAATATAGGGTTAATGAAAATACACATAAATACATAAATTATATATCTGTGTGTGTGTGGAGAGCACATAATGTATTTCCAAGTCATTCATTTCAAACCGAAGACATGGACATATGAGTTTCTTTTGAAAAAGGATGAAAACAGGAAAGCCTCTTCTGTAAGGGATTTTATGCTGCTCTTTCCGCAGTACATCTAGAGACACTCTGAAGATAATTTTTATGTATGATCTTTTGAAAAATGAAGGAATAATTGTGCAACACAACAAGAAAAGACAACTCTGTGTAATTCAGCGCCAAAAAATGATTGGAGGATGCGGTCAGCTCAGTTTTATGGCTTTTAGGCCATAGCACTTCTTTCAGTTCATGCTGTTCCAACAACTCAACACAAGGGCTGTCCATGCTTTGGATGGCTTTATTCAATTAGAGCTGCTTCCCAAGGTCCCGGGTCCCTGTGGTGGAATCACGCAGTGCAGACATGTGCATCCGCTGAACTCGAGCTGTGTTCGCTTGCCAGCTCAGCAGCTTAAGGTCACTTGAGTACTTTCTAAGAGGAAGAAATCACTCCAAAGAATTATCTGCTGGCCTGGCTCCTCCAGCCAGGAAAACTGCTAACTTTCTCAACCCCCATGCTTCTGCCAGGGCTTTTGTACACATTACTTTATCTCATGTTTACAAGTTCCTTCCCACCGGGTACAAGTTGCAATTTATATCCGTGTTTCACCAGCAGATCCTAAGATGGCAAAAGCAGCGGTCTGAGTGTCTCAGCTCCTCCAGGGGAGCATGTGAGGAGTAATAAAACTGTGAAGTGCTAGTTGCTTCTCGTAAAGCAAGGCAGCAAACAAAACCACCCTTCTTCCCAATGAACATTTGGTGCCCTGCATAAGAGTAATTCTGGTTTCCTACAGAACACCAAAGGACATGAGCTAAGATAAAGACTGGACAAAAGAGCTGGAGGAGGATCTGTTGGCAAAATTGATATAGTTACCTTCTTTTAGAGAAGAAGTAATCACACTTTGTGCTAATTTGATTAAATCTTGGCCTAAAGCAACTTCAACCTTAAATTAAATCCTCCATTCAAAAATTTAACTTAACTTGAAAGCACATAACTTGAAACTTCACACCGTTTGAAGGTTTTTATTCTCCTGAGTGTTGCTAACTAGACAGCAATAAAAAGGTACACTGTAATACTCAGTTGTTCCTAAATAACAAATTTTGCTAAATGATAATTCAGAGTAGAGATAGTTAAGAACAATTTCATGGCCTTAGGACTTACTAAAACAATGAAAACCAGAATGACTTCCTGCCTGTGTGGCCAACTGCAAGCTGCTCAAGCTCTGTGTCTTACAGACTTGATGATAGAAAAGCAAATATTCACTGGTTCATCAAAAAACATTTTTTACTAGGGTCAAATTTTAACTCTTTCCCACTTTCTGCTGAGATACTGAGCTGTTCAAAATTAAAATGTTGCCAAAAAAAAAAAAAAAAGAGCAAATTTATACTCCTGCTTTTCTGTCAGCATTCTCAGAAATGGCTTAACTGTTTGTGGTCAAACTTAGCATAAACTGTTGTCTTAAGCAAAAACCAGGTGGAGGAAATTGAATCGTAAAAGGATGAGAAAATTGAGTGATGGTAAAAAAACCAAACACACAATGCTTTGAAACTGAAATATTTGGATAGTGTGATTTCGTAGCCTAAACAGACTGCCTAAATACATATTTTAATCTACTGCCCCAGGTAACAACAGTAGTGTTGTCTGCTCTGCCCGGGGAGGGAGAGAGCTGGGACTGTGCAGAGACCTGAGGAGGCTGGCAGATCTAAGTCTGGGGGAAGCAAAGATTAGTAGTCAGAGTTCAGCATCACCCAAAATGGTTAACCCAAATACCAGCCATGAGCAAGGGTTTGGCTGTGGATTCATGTCCAAGTTGCTGCAAGCACAGGAGAGATCTCTGAGTTCTGGTCAGCTAAAAGTTGTTTTGCCTCTGTCCAGTGGCAGGGTGAGTCTATTTTCCCAGCCTGTGATGTTTTAACCTTTCTATTTAAGGTGAAAAGCCTCAGAAAATGTATGTTTTCTTTAACATCTCTCACTGTCTTCAGTCTGGGAGGATGCAGTTATTATTTATACACACCAGCCCTTTGTTCTTGTTTAGGCTGCTGTAGCTTGCCTGAAATTGCTCACTGGATTCACATTCTTGAAAGTGGAGTAAGCTTTGTGGCATGATCTATGCTACAGCACATCCCAGCTGGATTTCAGTCTGGTGGAGTTTCCAAAAAGTTGAGGCTTCCTGAGGGAAAGAGGTTGTGATAGGAAAGATGCTGTAATTTTGATTATCCCTGTTGTGATCCAGACTCTAAGACGGCCACCTCAAGGTATTGAAATCTACTTCTTCCCTGAGATCCACAGGGAAGTGACTCAAAGAATGAGTGACATTTATCTTACACAATTTGAACTCACTTGAGTAAAACTCAAAGTAAAGCTACACAACTTTGTTACACCACATGCTGAGCCCACTAAGAATTCATCTCTTAGAAATAAAGTTCCAGCTTTTAAAATGGTGGTGATGATTAAACTCTGGTGTTCTGTGTGAAATGGAGAAATAATTTCTCCATATCTTTATATTTTCTGGGTCAGCATCACTGAATGGGTCCGTTTCTACTACAGTCCTGCAGAGAATGTTGGGGCACTGTCACTTCCAAAATTTTTTAAATGGTTTAGAAAGAAGTGTGAATGTCTAGAAAAAAATCTGTGTGGGCACTATGGTTGTTGGAGTGACTATTCCTGAGGCAGTCAGACTGAGCAGCTTAAATGTGAGATTTTTTCAAGCAACATTCATCAAACTCACTACAGAGCTGAGCAAAATTCTCTGCCTTGCTTTATACAGGATGCAGACTGAATGACCTAACAGGCCTGATTTGCTTTAAAATTGAATTAGTCATATTGCTTGTGTGAGTAAAATAAGCGGTAGCAGACACACCCCTGGGTATCTGTGTAATTTACTTTAAATCACTTTAGACAGACAAAGAACATGAGGTTCATGACCATTTCAGTTTTGGGCGATAGTTTTCCTTGGATTGTCAGTAGGAAGAAGGACATCCCCCTATCATCATGGCAGAGTACCTAGGTGAGCTATCTAGAAATACAATATTCTTCATCATCTTCAGAGTTTACTTGAAGCCAATTGTATTTAAAATTACTAAAGTAATAGTATTTTAATGTTTACAATGGGTTTGGTGGCAGCATACAGCTTACTCATTGAGAATGTGATAAATGATGGGAGCATCTCTTTTTTACTTTCTGTTGATGTTTTTGAGTGAATATTGTAAGAATGGAAGACCTCACACCTGATATTTAATTTTGGCATAATTTTAGGGGATGTTCTGCTGCTATAGTCAGCAATAATGTGGTGTAAAATATGTTACCAAGTCTTTTGAGTCACAAAATATTAAGTGTTGATGTGCCTTGAAAGTATAGATTTGAGGCAATGGTAGAGCACAGAGGTCTTGGATACATCTTTTTTCTTATGCAAAGATAGAGTGTATATTTTAACCAGCTTCTAATTTCATCCTCCATGTTGAGATGTCAGCATTATGACAAAACCTCTTCAGAAAAGGGCAAATCCATGGACAGCAAGGACACCAGAAACAATAGCAATAGCAAACCAAACTAGAAGAAAAACCTAAATGTCAGAAAGTAACTCTTCTTCCTATTGCTTTACTCAGTAAAGCTCGGTCTTTCATTCTGCTAAAAATTAGATATATAAAGGATCATTTTGTGTTCTAAACGTAAGAATTTTTATACATTTCCTTGCATAACATCAAGTGTTACTGGTAATGACTCATGAAGTTATTCAGCCCTTCCTAAAAGACCAACTTTTCTTTGACTTCATGACCTCTCTTACAAGCAAATTCCACAAGATGGTTTCAGTATATGCCCATGAAGTAGTTGTATCAGAATTTATTGCCTTGTAATTCAGCAATAAACTCCTTGTTCTTCTAGAGAGCAAAAATCCAAAACTGAGATGAGGAAGGTGGACCAGTTTTTGTTTTCGTTTATTCTATAGATCTGATTTAAAGCCAAGAGGCAGGTCTTTTTTATGTGGATAGAATCTCATGGATAAAAAAGTGTTTAAAATTCAGCTTAGTTTGCTACCTTAAAATTTTTCCTGCTCTGAATATGAATTTTGTTCCAAAACATGAACCAACAGCCTTCCACACAATCTATTTTTGTCTTTTGATGTTTTTTTTACACCTTCATTAAAGGAGTGTGATTTTGCAGACCCTTTCAGGGAGCAGATACAAATACAGGGTTATAAGCAATAGGTTTGTAGCATATAAATTGCCTGGCTCCAAGCTTGAGCATGAGTTAGAGGTGAGGGCACTCATTCGAAAGGCAGGAGGCAAGGCTCTGTTTCCAGCTCTTCCACTGACTTGTCTAACTGCTGCCAAGTCCTTCCATCTCTAGCTCTTTGTTTCTCCTCTCTCTGTTTTGTATTTTTGGTTAGATTGCAAATTATTTTCAGATGGGGGATTATCTCTCACTGTGTTTGTGGAACGTCTAGCACAACAGAGCTTCAGTGCTGACTGCAAGTCTCCAGGCACACCTCAACATAAATATGGGGGAGTGAGAGAGTTTCATTCTTTCCAGGGTACTCCTTTTGCTGTAGTCAGAACAAATAGAATGCAAAATCACAGCCTTTGGTTGCTAATGACCCATCTCTTCCTCGATGCCTTCACCCAGTTACTACCACGACAGGGTTTTTCTGTGAACTCTTTTTGATTCTGTCAGTTTTCCAGATCCTGCTGTGAAGTTTGGAGTAAAGTGGTCAGGTATTTGAGGCGAAGGTCTGGTATGAGTGGATGTGCAGTGTAGGGCATGTTGAGCCTGTGCCATGCAGTGTGGTGTTGAGATCTATATGAGTCCTGAGCCGTGAGGGGATGGGGAAGTAATAACCTCTACAGCCTGTAATTCAGCACTAACTCTGCAGTCTTTGCAGGCTGTGGTGTACACACATCTTTACTGTTCCTGGAATAGTGTTTCTGCTCCAGGGATGTTAAAATCCCTGTACTACCATGGCGGAGAACCTGTAATATTTACTTCGTTTTGCCCAGATCTGCTTTATGCCGAGTGGCCTCTTTCAAACCCTGCAGTGTCTACTTAGTTTTTGCAGAGTCTTTGAGATTTTGTTCTCTGTTCACAGATAAACCAATAGAAAATCTCTAGGTGTTTTTTTTTTTGTGTTTTTTTTTTTTTTTTTTNTTTTTGTTAATTGTTAATTATGCTGATGCAATTGAAATTTTGGTTGGCTATTTTATTTTTTTCTCAACTTGAGAGAGATTTGGGCCTCCTGCTATATTAAAAATTAGATTTTGTGAGAAAAGCATGGGGAGCATATACTAATTTAGAGGTATAAATGTTATTAGGTTATACTAGGAAAGTCCCCTGCATTCATAAGAATGAGATTTTTCTTGTCTACTCTTCAAGGTGCAATGTTGCTTGCAGTAGCCAAAGCAGTTGATATTGCTGTCTCATGGTCCCTTCTCCACTGCCATCATTGTGAGTCCCAGAGTTTCATTGTCTTCTGTCTTGCTAGTAATGTGGGATTGACTTTGAGGAAATGTTTTCATGGCCTTTCACTGGACACAAAGGGTTTGAGGTGTTTGCCTTTTTTAGATGAACTATATTTACTATAAACCTCTTCTGTTTCTCAGAACAAATATCCTTCTCCAGAGTCCAACCAAATAAACAGATTTTGTCAAAAGGACAAAATCCTGGAGGGTCCTGGAGGAAGTTGATCCTGTGATACAACTCACTAACAAAACCCAGGGAACAGTCATCCTTTGCCTTTCTTTAGTTTATTTATCCTTTATTTAGTTACCAGAGTTTAACAAGGGAGTGATTTTGGCGGAATATGAAAGCAGCTGAGCTCCACTGTACTAATTGTTCTGCCTTTGAGGTCAGTGGAAGATTTGGTCCACCCTAAATAGCAGTCTTCCCCAATTTGTACCGCCCTGCTTACTCCACGGGAACAAACTGGAGAGTTGTGTTCTGTTTATCCTGAGCTCTTTGAAATGTGAATCACTCCAGGACAGCCTCTCCCAGGCTAGACTAGGAAAGCTTATTATCACTTATTTACAAGCCTTTAGAGATCAAAATGGGCCAAACCAACATTTCCTCCCTTCTCCCTTAAAACCACAACAGAGCATCTGTCTAGTTTTGAAAGTATAAATTCTTACCATAGCGATTTTATTCTTTTTCACTTCTACTGACAATAGTTTACTAATTTCTCCCTATTGTTTCAAAACAATTGGCAGTTAATTTTTTTCTTTTTTTTTTTTCAGAATTTTGGGGTTTTTTTAAGTATTAATTTCCCTCTGTCTTTAGAATACACTTGCTTATCAGATTGGATCTTCATCTATGCAAAGTAATCTGCTGTTTCATAGCTTAGTTATTAATAGAAATTGGGAATGTGCGCATAAGCAGAGTGCTGGGTTGATAGTTGCTGGGTTGTACTACTTGTAGAATAGATTTCATCTCTCAATTGCTGGTGGAAATGTGCTTTGCTGCAGCACTGGCATCTCACACAAGGGTTTTTAGGGACATGCAGTGTGACAAATGCCTGCATCTGTCCCTGGCCAATGGCACAGCAGATGTGGGACCTGGTGTTTGCTACTTGATTGTCATGGTGCAGAGCCCTACAACTCTGAACCCCTGATGCATTAGCAGCTCTTGCTCTTCGTGAAACTCCTTGCCCTAAAAATCCTGCACCCAAAACATAAGCACTACTGATGACACAATCCTAGTGAAAGAAGGATTAGTCAGTGAAATACTGACTCCCTAAACTCTACGGGTCACAGTAAAAATATTCTGTGGAAGTATAGAAATCAAGAAGACAAAATGAGGGAGCTCATTTTCTGCATTAGGGAAGGAATCCTTCTCTGTTTTGGTGGCAACCCACATACAAATTTTTGTCTGCTGTTTGTTTAGCTTATCGGAATTGTCAAAAAACTTCCAGATGAGGTATCACACTTTCTTAGAGAGCAGTGGCACTCCTTTGCTATATGAAGAAATCAAGTTGGGATTAATGTTACCATTATATGAGCAGTGACAGGACTTGAGGGAATGGCTCCTCTATCAGGGAATGTTTAGGCTGATATTAGAAAGAGGTTCTTCACTCAGAAGGTGGGGTTGGGCACTGGATCAGGCTCCCCAGGGAAGTGGTCTGACAGGTCAAGAAGTGTTTGGCAATCCCCTTCAGGCACACGGTGTGATATTTGCAAATGGTGCTGTGCAGGGCCAGGAGTTGGACTCAATGATCCCTGAGGGTCCTTTCCAACTCAGCATATTCTCTGATTCTGTGGTTACTCTGTCTGTGTTAGGGCAGAAAATAATTTCACACAGTCAGAACTTCTCCTGGGAGCCAGTTCAAGGAACAGGTTAGTAACTGAGCTAAACTACACTCTCACTCTCAGTAGTACATGCAAGGTTTGCAGACAGTATAAGACAAGACGCAAGTTTTGAATAGACCTGTAAATACAAACAAGGCCTCAGGGCTGTCAGAAATCATATGACAATCTGATCAAACAAGAGGGGCCAGTCTTTGTAACCTTGTGTAATGCAGCCCTAAAGACAGGCACATGTGTATGTGTGTGTCCCAAGGGGGAGGTGAAGCATAGAGCCATTTTCAGCTGTGTTGCTCTTGGTAAGCTGCTAATGATGAGGAGAAGGACCTGCAGGTAGTAGGGATCAGTATCTCCATCATAAGGTTAGGATTTGGGCTTCAGGCTGGGGAGGGAGGTTGAAATTAAGTACCTAGTTTAAAAGGTCTCCTGTATCAGAAAAGCACATCCGTAGTTCAGTTATTAACCTGTGTATGAGCACACTGTTCTAAGCCACATATCCACAGTGTGTGTATGGACAAACTACCTTCTGGCTTGTGGTCCAGTTTTTCTGCAGAATCAGAGAGTTCATTCTGGCACCATCAGCCAAATTTTCTCCCTCCTAACCACATCAAGGGCATTCCTAGCATTTTCCCTAGGAGGCTACAATCATTTTAATCATAACTTGAGTAAAAGAATGTTGGCATTTGTCAACACATTTATAAAATCTTCACCTGGAATCTCTTTTTTCTTGCTAATGAAAAACACCTGACTGAAGAAAACATTAATTGATGTAAAAGTGCTGGCAATGAAGCATGCAAACATATTTGATCTTGAGAACTGTGCCCATACCACTGCTTCACTACTTTGGCTTTTGTTCATTAAACAGCTAAACACAGTTGTCTACATGAGGTTGCCCCTTCTGCTGGAGAGCTGGAAGGAGACAAGGTGTGAAGGTGGGCTGCCAACATCCTCCCTCCCTGCATGGGAATAAAGGGGAAAGGGCAGTGAATGAAACTGGAAATGAAGGGGAAAAGAGAATATGAAGATGTGTGGAAGTTGCTCCAACACAAAGTAAAGGATAATGGTATTTGTTTGGAGAGTGCCACTCTATAAGCTTCTACAACTTTTGTTCTGTTCCAGGAAATACAAACACATTGAATCAGACACTAATTATGGTGATGTCAGTGTATGTAATTCTATTACCCGATTCTATCACCCTAAGAGCAACAGCTGAAAGTTGTCACAGTGGTTTTTGGAAACAGAACCACCTTTGGGGAGACATTTGTACATTTCCCATGCTAAATGTCATAGATATATTGTCCTACTTCATGTAAATGCATAGCTTACATCTCAGAGAAATCTGAATTAACCTCTTTTGCTAATTGTTAGTTGCTAATACATCAGCTGTGACACCTTCATTTCTGAAGAAACAGAATGGGAATCTTTGTGGGCTTTTTGTTGCAGTAACATTCCAAAGAGATGCTAATGGAGAAGCTCAGAGATGTTTTCTTAACTCAGAGTAACAGCTGCTGCAGAAAGGTTTCATTAGCTTTCTTCAACCACACAAACATTTCAGGTTGAGAGTGCTAAAGTCAGTAACAAGATTTAGCCCTATCACCTACACTAACAGCTGGAAACCCTCAGATACAGTCACTTTCTAATGCATTGGTGAGATAGAATAAGGCAGGAGGGAACTCAGAAGGCATTATCTGCTGTTATTTAAACTAAAATGACAGGAAAAAAAATCCAGGCAGTAGATGTAATTTGGGACAATGGCTGTTTCCTGAGCCATGTGCTGTGTGGAGCTGCCGTGCTGACCTGACCTCTCTTACTGAATGGGTAAGTGCTTGAGAAGGGCTGCAGAAGTGAGGTTGTATTTCAAAAGGATTTGTGGTAGCAAGCAGATGTACATCTGCCTACCTAATCCCACCCAAAAGGGAACTGCGCTTCAGGGGTAACATGCAAGCTGTGGAAAGTGTCAGATTGCCCAGTAATCATGGCTGCAGAGGGAAATGTGAAAGGGCCTCTGAATACAGCACTGGATCTGTTAGGAAGGTTTGCAATGCCAGCAGACCATGAGCTTTGCAGTGCAGAACACACCTAGCCCAGTCATTTTCCCTCACCTTCCTTCCTGCATGGCTCCTTTCCCAAGAAATACCAACTGCAACATCAATCAGTCCACCTGTAGCTGGCAAGACTTAATCCACCACCTGCATGCCAGGCACAGCTGGATGTTTACTACAACTGACCCAGCACAGTGCAGGCTGCATAGGGATTGTTTGATCAAGGTGGTTTGGGAGAAGGGAGTGTTGGAGAATAATTTGCAGCAAAATTAAGAAGCTCTGTTTTCCCTGGCTACCTTCGTTTCCCTCGTCTCTTTAAAATTCTTCTTACTTTTTAACAGTACTTGCTTTGGGCATGTGTTTGTGTTGAACCAGAGGAATTTTGTTTTGTTAAAAGAAGGGCATGTGTGCCGGCCAGCCGGATTTTCCTCTGCTAGCATAAAATCAGATGCATAGTACAGTCTCTCCTGGACAAAGAAGAGTCTTTGGAAGTGTAGTGTGATTAAGAATTACAGGAATATATTCTCCCACAGCTAAGCAAGTTATACAAGGTGACATCTGAGGGAACTGGAGAAAAACAATATAATGATGGTGTGTAAAGGAAATAGAATCATCCATGGAGCCTCAGAGGTGAGAGTTTAGATGAAAGAGTAGCTGAACACAGGAAAAGGCAGAAAATCATTGAAATGGGATGGGACTCTCTGTGTAGTAAAGATATGGGTGAAAAGAGTGACAGGCTGTAATTGTGAGGCTTCTGAAAGAATGAAAATGTCAGTCACAGAAAGAGAGATTAGTAAATGGGGATGTGTAAAGTGAAAGCTATAATGACATGGCATGAAAAGTTTATGCTGAAGAAATACTTGGACTAAACAACTTTCTGCACCCCCTTTTGACCCAAATGGTTCTGTGAAAGCAAGCAACTCTACTAGCAATTAATACATTGGAGGATCATTATCATCACGTTTGTATTTTTGTTAATACTTGCAAGCTTCATGGCTTCCATTGAACACGATGACTGCACATGCAGCATAAGCAGATAGGATTATGTCCTATGCAGAATATCCACCCATGTAACTCCTCTTACCTCTTGTTTTATACTTCCCCTTTGTCTCACTAAAACTGAAGAACTTTACAGTAAGCCATGCAATCAACTTTCCCTTGACTGAGAAACACAGCACAGTTTTTCCAAAGTATAAGGGACAAAAGTGTCCCTGTCAGGAAAAAAAGGCCAAAGCTTAGCAAAGTTTACTTTACCCAAGTAAAGTAGCTAGATATTTACATGTGCAGCTATCTGGCAATGTAACTAATTAAACAAGAAAGCTTGTTTCTGAAAGTCTGTCTCCTCACAGTTCCTGAGTATTGGCTTATCTGAAAATATAGTCCCTTGAAAAAAATTAATCAGTGATCAGATCTGGGCAGCACAAAGAACCCCACAACCCCCCAAACAAACCAACTTTTTGGGGGTTCTGTTTCTTCTGCAGTAGAAGAAAGTGCAATGAAATATTAATTCCCCCAGTCTTATTGAGAGAGCGCTGCTGTTGGACAGGACGAAATGATTGGCACTTATTTTGTAGTATCAGACTTGCATACCTATTTCTGACATGTGAAAGTGTGGCATGTGAACCTTTTGCTTGTGGAAAACCCAGGCTTTTGACCTGTTTTTCCATCTCGTCTCTATAGTTTCCTTACATTGTAGTGGGGTGCTTGCTGAAACAGTGTAAAGAGTCACAGCTCTGTTCAAGGGCTTGAACATAAACTGCTGCTGGCTGCTTTCTGTGCATGGATGCTCTTCTTCACAGCTAAGTATTAGCAATTAGCTGGACCTCAGCTACAGATTCAGGAGTGACAAAACCCCTCTCCCCAAGTAATTCACCTCACTGTGGAACTGCACTGCACTGCTTTTCTAGTCTGTTTTGAGTGGTGTCTATAACTACTCTTTCCTAGAAACAAAAGTCACTGAGCTCCTATGGGGAAATGCTCAGACTTCCCAAAATGCATTTGGGAGATGCTTAAGACTTCAGCATTCCCAAAAATTAGCAGCTATTTCTGTGGTTTTCAACATACTTCCAAAGGATCCAACTTTGAATCATCTAGAAACATCTAGAAAGTGACCAGCCAAAAAATCTAGAGTATAGTGGAAAGGTGCCTAAAATATCTGCTGTTGAGAATAGTTTAGCTTTTTTGGCAATACTTAAATAAGGTGGTTCTCGTTATATTTTCCCTCTACTCTGATACAGGGTGGCTGCTTTTCACAGGGACTCTTTGCAACTCACCTCGCTCTGAATCCCAAGATACTTAGTAATTTGTTTAGATCCCCCAGTGAATATGATAATCTTGAATTCCATGCAGCTTGTTTTAAAGATAGTTTCTAAATTCCATGTGTGTGAAAGAAAAACTTCAGAATATGATGCAGTTACCCCTGAGAGGCTCAGAAACTAAGGGGCAAAGAAAGAGAATCACAGGCTTTTGTCTGTAGACACATAATTTCCAAGATAAACACATAAAGTTCCCTTCTTTGTCTTTCCTCTTGCTCTTGCTTTTTCTCTGCAGAGCACTTCAGGTTCAGTTGAAGTGTTATTTATTCACCTTTCCAGCACATATCATTCACAAGTGGTTTGCAGGTTCCCGTTAGAGAAATGAGAACTCCCAAACATGTTATTGCTCTTGCTTATCACCTGACAAGGACAACCAAAAATTGTTCTGTGGTCATTTTGATGTTATGCACTGGGGGCTGAACGTGTCTTTGTTCCAGTCACCAAAAGCACTAAAATACTATTTTCTGAGAGCTGGACAAGATACTGCCCTTGAAAACACGTCTGTCTCAATCTTGAAGTCTTTCTCTTTTCATCCAGTTCTGGAGGAATATTTTTAGGTATTGAATTTACCCCTTCAGAATGTCTTGTGGTTTCTTCCAGGATGGAACTCAATAAATTACTCTCTTCACAAACAACCAAAGTGCGGTTGGGTGGTTCAGGTCTCCTGCAGGGTTCAGAAGTTCAGAGCACAAAAGCCCACCTCAGGGTCCATCTTTTCAGGCAAAACCAGCACCAGTTTGCAGGGATGGGGTCTGCGCCATGACTGCTTATAAATGTCCATGCCAGTATTGCTGTCTGCATCAGCTTTAGAGCAGGGGAGCTGATCCTTTCATCCCTCCTGTCTGTGACACCTCTGCTAGGATTTGGTCAGAAACCACTTACTTCCAAGAGAAACACGTGTGCTTACACATGCACACCTACCTGCCCCCCCATGCACACACACCAAGGGCATCCAAGTTTGTGAATGTTTTACTCCGCTGCCTTAATTAAATCAATATTTTTTATTATGTGGGTCTGTGTTCTTTCTTTCAACACCTCTGTTTTTAGGTTATAATTCCTTTATATCTTCATTGTTTTTAGTAATTGGACAAAGTGTTTCCCAGCTTAACTTTTTAGCGAATGGCAGGAATCCCAGCAGCCATGTCACAGGGCCAGGGTTTCAGTATTTCCAGAGACACACATTTGCCTAGGATATTTATGTCATATTTAGCTTAGTTACTAAAAGCAGAATTCTAAGACTGGAAAAAAAAGTACTTTTTTCTTTTTCACAGCGTAGATTTACTTCTTATAAATGTGAGATTAAGTACCTCAGGAGTGATGGGTTTGACTGCACAGCAAGGGCTTAGGCCAAGGCTCTGGCAGCTGAACTTCAGCCACAGCCAGTGGGTCTGGATGGGGGGCTTCGTACAGGGGGGTAGCAGTGCAGTGTGAAATCTCTCACCAAAACATGAAACAGCTGGAAGAAGCCCCCCAGAGCTTTTCTCACACACAGGCTGAGCTGAGGCTTATAATCAGAATCCATGCTTCAGACACTTCTACAGTGTCTGGATAGAAAAAAAGAAGTTTACATGGGTCCTCCTTTATTTTTTCACCCAAGAAACAAAATAATCAAACTCATAATATCCAGCTGTATCCTGATAGATTTGTAGGGCTCAATGGGGAGAGGTCCTAGCTGACTGGAAGCTGGGGAACATTGTCCCAGTTTTCAAGAAGGGCAAAATAGAGAGCCCCAGAAAATACAAGCCTGCCAGTCCCACTTCAGTGACCAGTAAAATCATGGAAAAGATTATTCTGGGAAGTATTGAAAAACAGTTGGAGGACAATTGGTCACAGAGGCATTGGTCACAGCCAGCACAGCTTCATGAGGGGGAAGTCCTACTTATGGAGACTGAACTCCTTCTTTGACAGGGTAACCCACTTGGTTGATCTAGGAAAGCCAATTGATGTAATCCTTTTGGATTTCAGTAAAGCTTTTGATACTCTCTCACACACGATCCTTCTGGACAAAATATCCATCCCACAGCTGGATAAACACACTGTGCCATGGGTGAGCAACTGGCTCATGGTTTGGTCACAAAGACTTATAGTGACTGGAGTGACACCAGACTGGGGACCTGTCACTAGTGGGGTTCCACACGGCTCTGTTCTTAGCTCAGTTCTCTTCAAAATCTTCATTAACGACTTTGATGTAGGACTGGAAAGGATAGTGAGCAAGTTCTCCAACAACATTGTACTGGGAGGAGATGTTGACTCCCTTGAAGGCAAAGAGGTCCTGCAGAGAGTCATTGATGAATTAGAGAGATGAGTAATCACCAACTGTATGATATTTAACAGGGGCAAGTGCTGGATTCTGCACCTGGTATGGGGCAAGCCTGATTATGTGTACAAACTGGGGGAAAAGAGGCTGTAGAGCAGTGCTGTGGAAGGGGAGCTGGGGGTCCTGGTTGATGGCAAGCTGAATATGAGTCAGCAGTGCCTGGGGTGTATCAGGCACTGCTGACCATATTCAGCATTGCTAGGTGGAAGAGGGAGGGGATTGTCCCACTCCGCTCTGCACTGGGGCAGCCTCAATTTGAAAATTGTTTATTTTCAGATACCAAGCATGGAGGGTAACGTGTGAATCCTGCAAGATTCTGAAAACCTTTGCTGCTCACTAAAGCTACAGGACTTTCTATCTGCTTCATAGGATCAGGCCCAGAAAAATCTCCAATACACCCATCTTAGCAGCCTCTCTAAGCATATATGCGGTATGGTATGCACCCAAATCCTTGCTGCCCCTTAGTTGTTTTTTGTCAAAATTAACCCTTTGTACAAAACCAGGTGTGTTGTGCTGGTGTTTCTTATAAACCTCTATAATCCCTGTACAGTTGGATGATTTTCAGTGGAACTCTGACTGCTATTTTACCTACATACAATTTTTCATTATTGACTTCTATACCTGCTAGAATCACCTACCATGACAATGAAAAATGCTTCTGCCTTGCCAAGAGCGAGCTCTGGGTGCCTTGACAGTGAACAGGTGAAACACAGTCTGAATGAAATGAGATTTTTGTATGTGGAGTTCTTGCAGGATCAGCCTTTAGGTGGATATCCAACTTTGCATATAGAGTATTTTCTATGGTAAATGTACTTGCAAAGTTCCTCATATCCTTTTTATAAAGAATAAACATTGCTGAAAGGTATATATTCCTGATATCAAA
Organism: Hylia prasina; assembly: GCA_013397195.1. NCBI lineage: Eukaryota > Metazoa > Chordata > Aves > Passeriformes > Sylviidae > Hylia > Hylia prasina. The sequence goes on along the minus strand of VYXD01011668.1, from coordinate 469,752 downwards.
ATAATGATTACTTGAAAAAAGATGAAGGTTTCACTCACAAAATGAGATCACAGAGGAGAAAAAGATGTTCAAATTAAGACCAAGGCTTAATCAGGAGAATTGATGGACTTGAGAGGGCTTTGATGCTGCGAGGCTGGGTGTGTAGCTAGGTAGCACACTGGTTTTGTGTTACAATAAGGGGGTGTTGAGGAGTTGGGGTAAGCTCCAGTCAGTGACTCAGGCTGCAAAATTTGGGATCAAGGATTGTGCACTATTTGTTCTTTGAAGGAAAAGTGTCTGTAGACACATAATTTCCAAGATAATCACATAAAGCTCCCCTCTTTGTCAGGAAGGGCCACGCAGAGTGCAGTCTCTGCTCAGTCTAGTTTGGAAATACAAGACTTGACAGCATCTGGATGACTAAATCCTCCTGACACTTAGATATGTCTCTATCTGACTTTTTGGATTTCCATTTTCCCTGGCAGCTTGAGATGCTTCTCTGTTTGAATTCACCACTTTTACAGACTCAAGAGGATGGTGCAGCTTTGCACCATATTTGTGTCTGCCTTGGAACTCCTCAGAATAGACACTTCAGCTCTCTGGGAAGATTATGTTGCTCAAAAATGCTAATGGCGGCTACCACTTTTAATGCAACAGTGGGGAAACTGTCCTCTCATACTTTCACGTTTGCTTTCTTCTTTAATTTTCTTACCATGATGTAATAAGGGTAACATTAATGCCAAAAGTTCAGTTTTAATTCTTTTAGTCTCCCCCAGTACACTGCCTATGAAGGTATCTTACTGAACAGGCCAAGAGGGACACAATTCCTTCATCTTGTCCTGAAGCTGTGTGAATATGACAAAATTTCACTAGACCAGTGTGACAATATGGTTCTGTGATTTAAGGTGATCAGAAAGGATGGTGGAGACTCAGGTTTTTGTCAAACTAGTGCTTTATAGCAAACAAGTATTAGATGAAAGGCTGAAATCATCCAGGGGGACTGAAGACTCATTCTAGGTAGCTGTTAACTCAGTTTGTTAACATCGAACAGATCACTACCTGAAACACTTTAGTTTCTGATCCCATTTTGCTTAGTTTGCTCTGTGTTGCTGATAGCTGCTATATATGGCCTATCACTTGGGAATTTTGTTATGGAGGCCATAGACACTTGCATCTTCTAGGTTTAAAATACCTATTTTATGAGATATATTCCTTGATCCCCTTTGCCTAGCTTTGACAAAATCTGTATTATTGGCATATCTTTATGTAGGGACATTATTTGTAGTAGTAATATTCGCAACTTGCAAAGTCTTAGCTGTTGAAAACTTGCAAAACAGCACAGGCATGAGAATTGTGCTATGGGAATGAAGGGGAAAATCAGGACCTTAGGCAAGTGGCCTTTACCTTAGTTCTGCTTCTGACTTTCCTCCTGCTTTGCCTAATGTCCTTGAGGAAGGTCATTTCCTTCTGGACTTTCCTTTATTCACCCATTAAAGATGGCAAGTCTCGCTCTACAGGACTGTTGTGTGGTTTAATTAGCATTCACTGGAAGCTCTCCAGTCCAAAAATGTTGAAAAGGGGTATGACCTGCGGGCCATAGAAGTTAAGGAAAAACTGTCCTATTTCTTTTACGTCTCTCTCCCCTTCATGCTCTTTTTCATCTTTGACTCTGATTCAGGCTCCGTTGGATGCCAAAGGTACTTGTTAAGACAGAAGAAAGCTAACATTATAAATAAATCAAGTACCATCTACTGGATTTTTGAGTTGAACTGGCTCATTGGGTTTAAATGAAATTAAAGTAAGACAGCAAAGGCTACAAGTGGGACTCCACAGATGGGAGTAAGAACAGGAAGAGGAATGAGTTGGGAAAGAAAAGGGAAGGAGACAAGGTGAAGTTGGGCCTATCCTATGTTTTCTAACCTCCTCCTGGCTATAAAATATTAGACCTGGTCCAAATACAGCAAAAAGATAATTCCAGACTTGACTCCTGCGTGTTTATTCCATCTTTGTCTGCAATGTGTTGGTATTTAACCACGGTCAGAGAGAAACACTACGTTAGACAAATCAAGTGTCATACTGGAAAGTATGAACAGATGTATAGATTACCAGACAAGTGAAATAATCTTTTCTCACTACTCAGTACTGGTAGCCCTATGCCACACTTCAGGACAGACTCACCAGATAGAGTGGACAGAAAGGCAAGTGGAATACTAGAGGTCTGTGAACTATGGATTAAGAGGAAACTTTGGAAGAATGGTGTTGGATAGCCTCCTTTCAGCACATCTGCTTCCCAGACAGTCCTCAGCCTGTAACATTTCAAGAGGCTTCTCCTTCTGTGCTGTGGGATTCTGCATATGACCCTCTTGAATTTAATGAAGTTCCTGTTGGCCCATTTCTCCAGCCCATTTCTGTCCTTTCAAATGGCGGCCCTGCCCTGAAGCCTGTCAACTGTTCCCCCCAATTTCAGGTTATCTGCAGGCTTGATGAAGGTGGACTCCATCACTCACTCCAGGCCTTTGGCTAAGATGTTAAACAGAATACAGACTCCAAACAATGTATTTCTTCCAGTTTCCTATAATTAGGACCACCTTGTAGTCAGTTAATTTATTTCCAGCAAGTGTAGGCACCAGTTAAAAAGTGTCTATTGTACTCCAGGCCCATGGCAGCTGTGGAAAAATAAGAATCTTTTACTACTTAACCAGTTATATTAAAATCTATGGAAAAATGGCTGACCAAAATAATCAACCTCTATGGTGGCCTGGTAAACAGAGCACTTACACTCTGAATTGCATCTACACTATAAATTATACTTTCTTATCATATTACTTACTTACCATTGCCAATTAGGAGGTAGTTTTCTTATATTACATCGCTAAGAGTGCACTGCTTGGTCAATTATCCCTGGGTGAACTGAAATACAAGAGCTGATAGCTCACATTTTTATGTTGTGACATTTATTTAATTTTGTGTGCATGTGTATATAGGCACATTGTGGTGGAGAGCCTCTAATGAGAACAGTTTGTTGATCCTCTGAATTCTGCGTGTACATGCTTGTTCTTATTAAGCAGGCACCCTGGTCGATGGAAACAATCAAAACCACCTGCATTTACTTTGAACCAGAGCCTTCCTTTCAACTGAGCATCCTCGTGTTGTAATACCTCATCATACGCACAGTAGGAAAAAGCACTTACACATTTCGCTCCCTCTGTGTGCATTCAGTGAAAATTTGCCAGACACGTAGTCATGCATGTGTCATTACAAGCTAGCAAAACCCATTTAGGCAGTCTTTATTTATTTTTAAACGAGGTGCTCCGAATTGCAAGGCAGGGCCTGGGCAAGGAGCAAAGAGAAGTGCGGACGCAGGAGTGACCCGTGGAGTTCTGTGCTGACTGGTAAGAGTTCCCCTTGCCATGGGCCAGCCCTGCTCAGAAATATATGGAGCTCTGGGAGCCAGACAGCCACACTGAGCCAGCACAGGACTCTTGCTGATAAAAGTCTAATCCCAGTACCTGATAAAGTTCTAATCCCAGCATCATGTCCCACAGTGTCCTGAGAAGTCTGGGTTTCCAGTGACTAGTGTGAAGCCTCAAAGTGTTTCCAGGATCCTCGGACACTCATTGGAAAACAAGGAATTGCTGATGGAACTCTAAGGTGCCAGCAAAGAAAGGCATAGCACTTCAGCTGTGGACTCTGACAGCTAAGTGGATCCAAAGGGTTTTGCGTCTTCCTCCTCCCTGTCTAAAAGAAATGTATTGAAAAGCACATTTTCAATATTTTTTTCAAGGGCACAAAGGAAGCACTTTAATTCTTGTCAGAATGTGCAATGTATTGGGAGTAGAGACAATAAATATTTGTATCCTTAGGAGTTACGAGCCATACTTAGTGGCAGTGATGAGTTTTACAAGGCAGTCTAAGTAAGTAATGACTAAAACACAAGTGGATCAGAGATTGTGTAAAAAATTTGGGCCTGATTCTGATCTCACTGTAAGTTTACTCTAACTTGTAATGACAGCCTGAAATAAAAAAGCCCCAATGTTTTATGGTGTTATGGGGTTCACTTGCCCTTGTTATTCACACAATCAACTGTGGAAGTGCAAGGCAGTTTAAATACCGTTTTTATTTTTCTGCATATTCTGAGGAGTTTTTTCAAAATAAATTTTCACCCTTTAACTGTCAGGCACCAGCAGGGTTCTATACTGTGTTGTTTTCCTGTAACAAGGGAATGACTTAGTTCCCTGGAAAGAGCTGTTTGTAGAGTTGGTCAGATAAGATTTTTAAAAATAATTAGGTTCTTAAATACAATTGAGAAACAGTTGTGAATTATTGTGTGCTTGATTCTATCTCAACTATTTAAAAAAATGTATTTACATACAGTTTCTGGAAAAAAAGATAATGACAGCAGATTTGGAGTCTCTGGTGGGTCTCACCTGCTTGGTGCTGATACAAATTTGGCCATGTAAGAACAGCTCCACCACTGTGCTGTACCTGTGCTTTACATGGCAGGAAGGACTAGATGTGCCAGAAGCTTTCACCTGTTTAAGCTGTTGGAGATTTCTGCTACAGCTGAGGTGTTGTCCTTTTGAACAAGTGTGACTACATGGTCCAGAGACAACATTCCCAGAAGGAGGAATTATGGTTTGGTCCAGTTCACTGGTGTAGTTGAGGGTAAAAAGAAGGAATGAGCTTCATGTATTTTAACTTGGGTAATATGGAGTTTTTCAGTTTTTCATTACTCAGCCTCACTGCAGGGACAATTTATCCACTTCTTTATTTATGGCCAGATTGACCTCTACTTAATCTTTGGCCCGTGATCCCTAAAGTCTCTAATCTTTTCTGTCCTCAGTGCTTAGCTCTGTTATCATGAGGTCTTTGAAATCCTGCCTTTGAATCCATCTGGGCTGCACTTGCAACTCTGGGTGATGATGGTGGTAGTGGTGTCATTGATTAGCTGCAGGCTTCTCTATCTGAACTCAGCTAATAAGAATTTCTCAATTTCAGCAGATGGCTCTGCTCCATTGCCAAATGGGGAGTTTTTGGACTAGTGATGTGAAAGTCTAGAAACTTGCCACTTTGTTCACCACTTGAGGAGCTTGTCTGATGGTGTTAGAGCAGTTCTACAGAATGCAGTTTATGAAATGTATGCCACGACACGACACAAAAGAACTTCACGAGGACATGGTGATGAGCAAAGCAGGAAAAGCTTGAGTATATTTACAGAACTCAATTTTATACATTTCCAAAGGTGCCTGTGGATTGGAGGATGAACTTCCACCTCCCAAACCACATTGGTCAGGACAACTGTCAATCAACTTTCTCCGCCTACGTGAAAATATGTAAACAACGAAGGACAGTTAGGAAAACAAAGCTATTGTTTATAGCAAAAGTGTGGGAAAGTAAAAATTCTGATTCCAATATAAAAGACAAATCAGAAGGCCTAGAAAAATCCTCAAAACCAGGGTGACAGTTGTATGTTCTCTTTTTTGCTCTGTCAGTCTGAAAAGTGTTTTAAAGCCCATATTAAAAAAAAAAAAATTGGATAAACATACAAACACAGGCATTAAAAATGTCTATGTATGCTTATCTGCATATCTGCATCCCCACTAATATAGAAGCAGTCCCATTACTACAGAGTGTCTAGATGAAGTAGAGCCCTGTGCAGTCCACATTCCCGATTCCCAGGTGCAGAATCTGGCACCTTCCCTTGTTGAACTTCATACAGTTGGTGATTGCCCAGCCCTCTAAGCTGTTGAGGTCTCTCTGCAGGGCCTCCTTATCTTTGAGGGAATAACAGCTCCTCCCAGTTTTGCGACACCTGGGAGCCTGCTTAGTACCTCTTCCAGTCCTGTGTCTAAGTCATTTATGGAGATGCTGAAGAGAACTGGGATGAGGATGGCTCCCTGTGGAACTCCACTAGTGACAGGTCCTCAGTCCATTGTCACCCCAGCCACTATAATCCTTTGCACTTGACACATGAACCAGTTGCTCACCCATGGCATGATGTGTTTATCCAGCTGTGGGATGGATCTTTTTTCCAGAGGGATCCTGTGAGAGTGAGTATCAGAAGTGTTACTGAAATCCAAAAGGATTACATCAACTGACTTCCCTTGATCAGCTAGGTGGGTTACATTGTCATAAAAGGAAATCAGGTTTTATCAGTAGGACTTTCCTCTCATGGAGCCATGCTGGCTGTGACCAGTGGCTATGCTGTCCTTGCGGTGTTTTTCTATACCCCTCAGAATAATCTTCTCCATAACTTTACTAGGAAATGAAGTGAAACTAATAAGCCTGTCATTTCTGAGGTCCTTCTTTTGTCCTTCTTGAAAATTGAGGCAATCCCAGCTTGCAATCAGCTGGGACCTCTCTGGAATCCCAAGACTGTTCAGTAGTGTCAAACCCAGAAAATGAAAGAGATGCTACCATTGCTCTGAGGCAAATAAAACTGCAGGAGAGTGGTGGTGCTGCCACAAATACAGAGATCAGGCACAGAGGGGAGGTCTGGATTTAGGTATTGCTGAGCATTTTCTATGGCTGAGATGGCTTAACCTTTATGCTCCCAGGCCTCCAGCTGAATGGTTTGAGGCCTGTCTTGTCTCCTTTTTGAGAAAAAAATCCAGCCTAGAGGTCTCGTATGTGCTGTATCAAATTTAGTTCAAAGGCTGAGACAAAATTAATGCAAAACTTTGAGGGCCACATGGGAAAACTAAAATATGCACCATTTAGAAATCTTAAGGGAGATTCATCCAGTCTTAGGATTCAAGATATGATTTTGCTTTCTGAAACTATGGTCAGGCATAGGGATTCCTAGATCAGCACAATCAAATAGGAAAAGGGCATGTGGTACGGACATCAAGGTGCAATACAGTGGGCATATACTTCAGTTTTAAATACTCTTCTAGGCAATAACAGGCAATGTGCTGAAAATATGGCCTGACATAAGGATCCTTTCATTTTATAAGCCCACTTAAAGTTTCCATCTTTATAGTGCACTTTAAAAGAAGCAGTAATCTTAATCCCTACAATCTTGACCTCAAATTACATTTTAGTGTTTTCTCCACAGCGAAAGAGATGTGATGCAGATGGCATTACCTCATGTAAATCCTTATGGCAAATTATGTTCCATTGCTACATGCACACTAACTCTGGAAAATGCGCAATACCTCTTTTAGTGAAAATCACTCTTCTTGAAAAAAAGTCTGAAATCTGGGATAGGAAACCAGATAGGCCAAACCCCCTATATTTTATGGAAATCTCACAGTCAGTATGTGTTGGTCTGGATCTTTAGACAATGTAAGAGTGGTGAAACTGAGATATAGCCCTCTTTTCTTTTGTGGTTAGCGGTGCTGGATTATTACTCAGGAAATGAAGGTTGAACTGTGAATGATGCAGCTGTGGGCAATCCAGAGCTGCCTTTGCTTCTGTGTGCAAAATGTAGCCAGCTTACTTCCCTGGCCTTCCTGGGCACACCTGTGTGTGCTGCTATGGCAGTAGGATCAGTATGGGTGTCCACAAAGATCCCACACATCTGGTTAAGGGGTTGTATTTTTATTTGCTAACATATTTAAGACCTGCTTTGTAGGTTTCACTTTGGTCTAGGAGCGCCTTAGCACAAAATCCTAAGAACTCCTGATTATCGGGAGGAAAACAAANTTGTAGAGTTCTAATGATGGAAAACACCAAACCTTGGTCAAATAAGAAAAATAACCTCTTTGAGGCAAGCCTCTTTCCCATAAATTGAAACCTCTGAATGAAGTGCCTGCCAAAGAATGCTCTCTTCCTGGAACACAGGAAGCAGAAAGCCAGCAACTTGCTTTGAATGTGTTGAACCAAATTTTAGCAGCTATATCTACTTCTAGACTGACCCTGAGCCCGGCTTTTTTCTTTTCCTCACAAACACTACTACTGCTTCTTCCAATTCATTGGTATATTCCTTAAGGATTGCACATAAACTTGGAGATTTCTGGAAGAAAATATCTTGAATATGAAGCTGATCATAAAGCTACCAAAACCCTAATAATATTCCCTGCCTGTTCTTGTGGTATAAAAATATAACTAATGTTAGTCCAGAGAACAGCAAGTGAGACCCTGGAGGGCTCTCTGGAAGTCTGTTTTGGCTATAATATTACTTTCCCCTGTTTAACTTTGTAAACCTGTAATTGGCAATAAAGGAGACCGCACTTTTGCTTTTTTAACTAATATTTATTTAAACCTTACTATAAGGTGCACATAGTGGTTTCTTTTGTTTTCAGCAGCCTAAAATTCATAAGCAGAGACTAATTTATCATTCAAAAAATTATTTTGTATTTTTAACCTAAAATGTCCAGCTTCACAATGTGTTTTTAAGAGACCTAGCCAGCTTCACAACGTGTTTTTAAGAGACCTAGTCAGCTTTTTCTCACAGTCTTTCTGTGCTCTCTTGTATATGGGGGGCTACTGTGTGGGATCTCATACTGGAAATAGAGACCCCTTTGGACAAAGACACAGATCTGTTCTGAAGACTTATATCTGTGTTGGAGTCAGCCAGGCAAAGCTGCCTGGTCTTGATTGTCCTGCAATGAATCTGAAGTTACTTAATATGGTTATTTTAAATGTGCAGCTATGTCCATACAATTACAGACTGAGCAGAGCATGGTCTTTGGAGCAATGTGTCTCTATGTCCTGATCATGCATGTTTTCAGAGTGGCTGTTTTCTCTTTGTGGCTAATGAGGATTTTGCCTTTTATTTTTAGAGAAACAGCAAGAAGATAGCTCTTCTAAGGTAAATTAAATAGGATAAGAGACACAGAACTGAAAAGACAAAGGGTAAATATTTTTGTAGAGATATACACAACATTGGTAGTGAACGAGTAATATTTACAGTGAAAGTGAAAGCTTTTAATGTTTAAAGTAATCTGTTTTTTGTTGGAGAACAATCTTGTCTTCCAGTTCCAGTTTTAGTTTTAAAAAATCATATTTTTTGGTAAAATGTTTGTTAAAATGGAATTTAGGTTTGCATGTGTTTCAATGTTTGTGGTAAGTAATTTTCACTTATTCCATTCATCCAAGATGCATATGCTTTTAATCATACTGAACCTTGCCTAGTATGCATCGCTAATGCTATACAAAAAGGACAGTCATTTTAAGTAGAAAACACACTAGAATCCAGGAGGATAAACTAGGCAAAGAACCCTGGTGTACTTGCCATATTTTATACACTTTCTAAAACACCATAAACTGTACTCTATCGAAGTCAGGACGTTAGATTAGATGTATCTTTAGCTTCACCCTGTTACAAGAGTTCTTATGTTTCATGTTACAAAGAGAAGAACATCTGGAAATAAAAGCTTTGTCTGGGCTGGGCTGAGATTCTTGGTTGACTTTTAAGAAAAATATCATGTTGATTGCTTTCATCATATAAATATGAACAACAGGAAAAATCTGTCAGCATTTGGTGAGATGTTGTGTCATAGCAGATAAAGTTTTTCTCAGCTCTGATTTCAGACTTTAATAGTGAAACCATCTGTTGAGGAGCTCATTTGTTTTGTTTTATTTATCACGGCGGATTATCTCTTCAGATAATATTTCACAAGATCCAAGGGAAAAGCAGTGATAGATTTGGCTGCATAATTCATCAGCTAAAATTAAGAACATGCTCCTTGCTGTCTTACAAGTGTCATTTAGGAGACTTGGACCATCAATGCAGCAGAAACCCAAGGGAGCATAATGACTGCCTCCTTAGCTGGCACTGGCGCTTGGGGACATGACTAAAGACTTCCAGAGGCAAAATATGAGGTTGGGATGTGATAAAGGGCCAAAGCAGCCTGGTTGAGCAGGCTCCCACAAGCTATGGGTAGCACACCGTGGAAGCCATTGCATTACATAATGGGAAGTGCTCTGGTTTACACACAGAATATTGCTGTGCTCTGTAATCATCCCCTTCTTGTCGGAGTTCAGTGGCAGCTTTGAACTTGCTGATTGCTTTGGCAGCAGTAAATGGGAGAGAAAAGAAGGGATTACAGAGCAACTCCACCATTATGGTGGTAAGCAGCTTTCCCAGCTGTGGGAGACTGACATTCCCTTAACATCTGGAGATCATCCCTCACATCTGGTGGCTGCTGACTCTTCTCCACTGTAACAGCATTTCCTCAGCTCCTTGGCACAGCAGGTGCTTCCAGCAGGACTCTGCCTCTCTCCTAGCTGTGTCCCACTGGCTCTCTAGCTGCTGCCCCCAGTGCAGCACAGGAGGGACAGGGCAGACAGAAGGGGTCTGCTGACACAAATTCTGTAGCTGTGAGCCCTGGAGCAGGGACTGGGCAAGGGCTGATGGTGCTCAGGTTGTGTTGGCTCAAAGGTCTGTCCTCCAAGACGATGGCAGTGCATCCCCCCTGCCACCAAGGGACAGCATGGGAGAGATCCCTTGGCTCTGTGGAGTGTACTCAGGAGGCAGTTTCCTGTCACTCTTGAAGTGAGTACATGTGCAATGTAGATAAATTTATTTAAGGTCTATTTGGTAGCTCATGATACAAGCAAAGTGATGCAAGCAGGCTGGAGTTGTGTAAGAAACCCTTCTTTTAATCCATTACCCTTGTCATCAACAAAATATTTTCATGAGCTAGAGCAACAAGGCAAGGACCTACATGTCTGGAAATGCTGAGATGGGCGGGATTCCCCAGGGATGACAGACAAGGGTGTCCCACTGCTCTGCTGGAGAAGGAGCAGAGGCAAGTCCTGAAGTAAACCTGAAAGAGAGCATCTGCCCCTGTCTCAGGCACTGCAGTCCTTGCTCTTGTCCACACGAATGGAGTCTTAGTGGGCAACAGTACCAGGTTGGCAAGTTCTTCTGTCAGGCAGAACAAAGAGAGTTGAGAGAATCCAGAGAGGCACAGACTTTTGCCTCCTGGGAGTAGGTGTTTTCAGAGGATTTCCTTCTCTGGAAGGCTCTTTCTGTTGAAATTTTCACCAATTTAATGAAGTGCAGCGCCTCGTTTCTGAGAGGCAGCCACCTGCTGAAACGCGTTTTTTTTGTTCCCCCCAGCATTTTTGTGTCTCTGCTATGATTATCTTAATCTTCTGATTTAAATGTTCAAATGTAGCTTTTCCTTCTCTTGGGCTTGAAGTTTTTAATTGACATCTGCCTCTTTGACTAACATAGTACCTTTTCCAAGTGCTTAAGTGATGTCTTAGGGAATTTCAGTGTTTCAGACAAAAACATTTTCATTGTTGATCTGTCTTTTCTATTTTTTTGCTTGCGTGCCATTCTCTTCTATTTTAGCAATCGTCAGGCACCACAATTTTGGTATAACTGATATTCAGTAGTTTTCTGATCCAAGGCTTTAAGTCATATATTACTCCATGGGATTAGCCCTGCATGAAACCGCATAGTCCTGGATTAGACATGAAGAATATGTATCATGTTTTAAAAATTCGTTTATGCAACTATTGGGTAAAATTAGACTCAGACAAGCTGTTCTTGTCACAAACCCATGAAAGTTCTCAAGACCTTCCCCCCCTTAACCAAAGTTATTTGCCTGCAGGCATGAAGTTTCCGCAATAGTACAATGGGAAAAACTCTTCTGTGGTCAGTTAGTAACGTGTAGGTTTGCGAGTGGACTACGAGGTTGGTTATCACCACATTATATCATATTTGAGTAAGTTGAAGTAACTTTTATTGGTGTCGTACTTCTGCATTTACAATAAATTTTTGGGCTCAAGTGTCAGATATCTTCTATCCTGTGGGGACCCCAGACAGTAAGTCCCAGACATCTGGACAGCATCCTCATGGAAGAGATAGTCTCTATGGGTGTATAATGGAGTCTGTGTAGGGCATGAAAGTGGTTCCAGATTAAAGGATGAGAAATGCATGTTCCTGGGAAATGATACCACAAGGCTCAAGTGCAAAGACAGCAGTAAGAAAGGGACCATAATTTTACAGTCTGTGCTGTCAATTATAATTCACAGCATGTTCCACAATGTCACACACATAAACAGACTCAGAGGCTCCTGAGAGGTTTTAGTTTCTTGCTGCTCAAAAGAATGCTTTCCTCCTTCTTATTCCTGGAATATTTTGCCTTTGGAAAGGCTATAAACATGCTAATATTTGCAGGTTTACAAATGAAGGGTTCTCTACCTGAATGACTAAAATTTCTTGCTATATTGTAATATATCTTAGAATTTAGGTCCAGATCTGCAGATACATTAAAATCTCTAGACTGACACAACTCCTTCTGCAGCTCCATTGCAGAAATAGTTACTGTGGTGAGAGTTTGCCCTCAGACTAATGAACTAACAAGCAGTAGAGAGGCAGTGAAAGAGATTCAGCTACAAGAGAAATTGTGCAGTCAAGTGGCCTAAGCTCAGACATGTGTCCAAAATCCCTCTCCTATTGGCTTCTTCAGTCTCAATTTAATGTGCACTGGTATCCTTGGCCCTGTCAGCTGCACAGACTCTGCAATTGCCTCTTTCTTAGTGGGCTGTTCTAGAATGGGCCTATTCAAGATTTAGAAAAAATAAATTAAATGTGCATGTTGAATTCAGTGGCTGTAAAATGTGTCTGAATCACAGTCCTGGAGACTAAAATCCTCTACCTTTCCACAGGAGTGCTCTAGTTCTCCTGTGCTGCCCTACAGAGATGTGGTAGTCCAAACAAGAAAGGAAAAACAATGGAGGAGTTGAAGGGTGCAGTGTGTATGTCTGTTTAATCATCATTTGCATCCCTAGTGAGCTGTCAGCAAAGCAGCACATAAATACCACAGTTGGTATCTTTGCTTATTTAATTTATGTAGTTATTCACCATACAGGAAACAAGACCACTGAACTTATAGTTCAGTCATCAAAGAGAATTCAGTGATAGCCACTATCAGGACCTTTTCAACATCTTTCAAAGCTAATCTTGCAATATGACAAGAAGCAGTTATGGAAGGAAACCCTGACTTTGTTTCCTCTAAAGTACAATCTGTTCACATGGCTGCTGCTTTAACAGCATGCCTCCTAAGGGTCTCTCCCTTTTAAACTGGTAGGGAGAATAAACTTTAAATGGTTTTGAATTTTAAGGCATTATTTAGAGGAAGAGGTCAAGGATACACGGGTCTGATTTTCCTCTTGCACTGTGAAAATCCAAAGTGTCAAACTCACTCCCACCTTTTCTGCTCAGCTTTTGATGTTCTGTATCTGTACCTGTAGAGAACTGCTCTGAAAAAAGACTGCTTCTGCTGAAAGAAAGAGAATGTACAGCTGGAAAGCACTACTGGGCCTATCGTATTCTGCATCTTACATTTTCTCATGACTGTGAATCACAATCTTTTACTCATAACGACAGTAATTTGTTGTTGTGGAAAGTAAAAGAATGGCTTCAATTCAACATGCTGTCTTAATTTTAAAGGAAATACAAGCTGTAAAGTACAAAGAAATAAGTAATACTTGTTAATAGTATAATTAGAAAATCCTGTAAGAAGAGCAGTGAGGAACATCTGAAAAACTAGTGGAATTTATCATTCACTTGGCCAGGTTTTTCATACAAAATTCTCTCATTAAAAATTTCAGTTACAAAACAGAGAGGAAGGCAGTTTTTCTGTGACACTATTATGTTATAAAATAAATTACATTTTTAACTATTTACAATTTAATAAAAGGTTTTGAGATACTATTTAATATTTTAATATTTGACCATTGGCTGTACATAACAACAGTTTGTGGAATATGGCCTTGTAAGGTAAATATTAATACCTATAGACCTTCCTCTTATTTGTATCACTGTAAGTAGGTTTTTTTTCTGGTTTGTATCACTGTCAGAGAAATGTAAAGCTATGATGAAACAAACCAATCTCCATGAAAATCAAAGGCAATTTTACCATGGCTTTTAGTGGAAACTGGACTGATCTGGCAATGATAAGGGGATAGATGCATTTCATTGTGTTAAAAAGATCCCTTAATGATATTTTGCTGGCAGAATAATCTTAGGATCACAGCATAGTTTGGGTTGGAAGGGACTCTTTAAAGTCCTGTCACTGGATCAGCTGCATCAAAGGCAGGTATTGAGTGGGAGACTTTTAGTGAAGAAAGGGTAGAAGTTAAGATAGTATTGTATTTTTTTGTACAAATCTGCTTGGAAGTCTTTAAACTCAATACAGATAAATAATGCTAAAATACATATATTTTACTAAAATTTCTGTGGACTTGTTTGATTTGGTACATGTGTGCATTACAAATTTATTTTCCTTAATGTAGTTGAAAAACACACAGTGGAATTAAACTTAGTAGCAGTGTCTGTTCCTGCTCCATATGTACATAGGAATAAGAAATGACTGTTCAAGTCTATACCAATGAACTATAAGTGGGGTGTGTGTATATATATATATATATTTTTTTTTTTTTCCCAAAAGTCCTTTCCCGAATCTTTTGCTCATGGGCCATTTTCAGATTTGGAAATTTCAACCTGTTTTTTTTTCTCCACAGNAAGAAATAAGTAATACTTGTTAATAGTATAATTAGAAAATCCTGTAAGAAGAGCAGTGAGGAACATCTGAAAAACTAGTGGAATTTATCATTCACTTGGCCAGGTTTTTCATACAAAATTCTCTCATTAAAAATTTCAGTTACAAAACAGAGAGGAAGGCAGTTTTTCTGTGACACTATTATGTTATAAAATAAATTACATTTTTAACTATTTACAATTTAATAAAAGGTTTTGAGATACTATTTAATATTTTAATATTTGACCATTGGCTGTACATAACAACAGTTTGTGGAATATGGCCTTGTAAGGTAAATATTAATACCTATAGACCTTCCTCTTATTTGTATCACTGTAAGTAGGTTTTTTTTCTGGTTTGTATCACTGTCAGAGAAATGTAAAGCTATGATGAAACAAACCAATCTCCATGAAAATCAAAGGCAATTTTACCATGGCTTTTAGTGGAAACTGGACTGATCTGGCAATGATAAGGGGATAGATGCATTTCATTGTGTTAAAAAGATCCCTTAATGATATTTTGCTGGCAGAATAATCTTAGGATCACAGCATAGTTTGGGTTGGAAGGGACTCTTTAAAGTCCTGTCACTGGATCAGCTGCATCAAAGGCAGGTATTGAGTGGGAGACTTTTAGTGAAGAAAGGGTAGAAGTTAAGATAGTATTGTATTTTTTTGTACAAATCTGCTTGGAAGTCTTTAAACTCAATACAGATAAATAATGCTAAAATACATATATTTTACTAAAATTTCTGTGGACTTGTTTGATTTGGTACATGTGTGCATTACAAATTTATTTTCCTTAATGTAGTTGAAAAACACACAGTGGAATTAAACTTAGTAGCAGTGTCTGTTCCTGCTCCATATGTACATAGGAATAAGAAATGACTGTTCAAGTCTATACCAATGAACTATAAGTNTAGAGGTGCTCCACGTATCAAGGTGACTGGGCAATCTCAGCTGAAATTATTTGAAAGAGCCGAAATATCTCCTTAGTAAATCCTTTTTAATTGAATTCACTCAGACTTATAAAAACCTAAATTACACTCACACAAACTGAGAGAAAAAAAAATTACTTGTTCATGTAAAACTACATTTGCTCTTGTTTGGTATTTTTTGTTGGCTATT
>VYXD01011668.1:264754-454165 GCA_013397195.1 Hylia prasina | reverse complement strand
CCCCCCAACTTTTGGTTGGTGCATTGGTACAACTTAGCTTTACGGTAGCACATGAATAATTTAGAACATGTGGTGACACAGATTTCTGAAAGAGATCAGAAGCTGTAGCCAAGTATTGTCCCCAATTTTCCATGTCAAAAGTTCAGTCAGACAACACTTGGGGCTACATACAAAAGCAAAGGAGGTTCCAGAAGAATACAGAAGTTGAGACCTTGCCAAGGAAGGGAACAGGTTTGGGTTTTTGTTTGCTTTTGCTTTTATATTTGGTGACTATCATAACTTGGTAAAAAAGAAAAAAGAAAAGAAAAAAAGGTAGCAAGGAGAATTTGAAGTTCCTCAAGAGTGCTCTACTTTCCCTAGTCACCAGAACTTTGCATGAATGAGTGCAGAAGGCTTCTGCAGACCACACTCTGCTGCAAAGGCTGCTGAGAGTCTTGGAGCACTATGGCTAAAGGAACTGGAGAACACAACGGGAGCAAAGAGGCCAATCCAAGCTTTCAATACTTTAGCTCCTCAGTGCACTTCATAAACAGTATATGCAAGTAATGCTTCTGTGAATATATATTGGTGAATGAAAAATTCAATGACCTCACCCATTTCTCAGCTTTTTGCATACTGGAGTGGGAAGTTTTTCTCTTTCCTGCCTCCTGGGATGGACTCGCCACTACACACTTGGAAGCGTGTTTGTAACTTTGCAGCATTGACATCACTGTTTCCCTTGCTCCCTCTTACTAGTGGGTAAATGGTTTTCCTGACACTCTCATTAGAGTAGAAACAATGTTTGCACCTCAGAACATATGTTACAAGTGATATAAACAGTGCCATTCTTGCACCAAAGTGTATGTTTAAGCTTCTTTTTAATTTCACTGGTGAATTGCTTTTGAGTTATGAGGCAGTGCTATAAGAAGCAGTTTTATAAATCTGATTTAATCATTCTTGTGTTTTCCTTTAAGGCTATGTAAACAGATGAGTGTAGAAAGTGTTTGCAGAAGCTTCATATAGATGTTTTGTATCACAGGAATATACCTTGCTGACTACTTCAACAAAACATTTATAGATGGACAGGCTAGTGGATAGACAAACACGTATGAGTGTATGTAAACTGTCTTGAATCCCAAGAATTCAACAGCAGAGAATCTATTGATTGCTACCTTAAACTTTTTGTTGCATGTTGGCAACCTCTGTGCTGGCATGGAGAGTGTTTTAGGAGCTGTCTTGCCTGCCCTTGGCTGCTTTATCCATTAGTGTATATTAAGACCTCAGGAGAGGCAGAGCTAGGGGGGAACAGTTTTCTTCAGGTGCATTTTGGCATGTGATCTGTGCGGTGAGAAGGGAGCCAGGCAGATTAGTCTTCATCACGTTGCCTTGTTAGCAGAGATGAAGCACCCCATGGCCTGTGTGAAGGGGTTTGGTGCTTTGTGTCCATCCCACACTGCAGGTTTCTGCAGCTCCCTAACAGCATCTAGCAGCAGGGGGTGGTCTAAGCCAAGCAGCCTTGACTGGGAGCCTGGCAAGGCAACTGAGACAAGGCTCAGCTTGTGTGACACTGTGAGACAAGGCTCTCACAATGTGAGAGAGAGGTGCTCAGAAAAGCTTAAGCAAGTTTCTTAAAAAAAGTGAGTAGATGCAAGGAGAGAGGCTGGGTAGCCAAACAACAAAAGCAGCCAGAAAACTAAATACATGCAGCAGAAGAATTAAAGAAATTCATGAGGAAGACATGAGAGGTGGCCAGAACAACATTAACAAAACAGACTCTCCCTTTCCCTTCCCTGATCATGTTTCATTCCACTACATCCTTCTGTTCAGCTCTTGGATACTCACCCTCTCCTCCTCCGTCCTCCTAAACATTGTGGAGAATGGCAGCTTCAAAAAACTATCAGCTCAGCTTTGCGCAGCAATGAGAAAATGATACAATGACCAGACTGATGAGTGAATTTAGGAAAACAGTTAATACAATGAACCAAGAATTAAGACACTTCTAAAAAATGGAGGGATTTTGCCATTCAATACATAAATATTTTTCTCTCAAGGAAAGGGTAATTACAAGTAGTTGTGACAGAGTGTTGTGATTGCCTTGGCTTGTGAATGAGGTGTTGTGTGTCCTGTTCTTCAGCAGTCACTTTGCATACCTAGGACGACCTTCCTGAACAAAGTTGAAATGTGGTGCCTTGTAATCAGGCAGTGAAGAATGTGCCCTGATAGTCTCTCTGGTTGTGTGAGGGCAAAAAAGCAAGGAAAGCATATTCCTTCATCTGCAACATTTAGAATTTTGTTTGTTTGTTTTTTCTTTTTGTTCATTCTCACACATCTAGTTCAAAAGAGCAAGAGTTTTGATGTTGTAGCAAATAGGTGAATAGGAAAATGATATTTTCACAGTGAATTCAGTTCTAAAGAAAGTCTTTCCAAATTCAGTAGAACAGATTCTGGCAGGTAGGAGGAATTTCTGGCAGTAGATAGATGTTTCTGGAGGCATTGCTAGTGAAGACATTGGTTTGATTGAAAATGCATCAGCTTAGTCCTTTCAGTTGTTTTATTGTTTCTGTCACAGTAGTGTGGAACAGACTGTGTTGTGCCCTGCACTTTACAGGCTCAGAGGATGCTTATTCTGTCACTGGAGATCATAGTCCAGATGGTGGACTTGTATAAAAAGCAGGGAAAGTACTACAGGGTAAATACAGAAATTTTACTCATTGACTTCAGAATGAATGTGGGATTGCGTTGCCCAAACACACAGAATATTTGTCGCAGACTAATATTGAGAAATGAGAAATGAGTGCAGACCTCCAATATCAGGAGCCAGGTTTCTTGTATTAACCAAAAAGTTTTATTCTTGCTGGGTTTTTCTTAGGTAGTGGAATCTGAAATTGGCCAGGAACTTTCTAGGAATTAATAGAGCCTAAACTCAGATATGGCATTTTGGTTTATTCCTAAGACCTTAAGGAAGCTGAGAAACTCCCTGTGCTGGTGAGCAAGTGTGTGTGCCACACTTGGCAGCAGGACTTTGAATGTTTTGTGACTGTGCAAGTCCAATATCTGCATTTTGGGTATGTGCAAGTCTAACTTGTGCTTTTTTCTCTGGAGTGATTAGAACTCAAGTTTATATCTATATTTTAGAGTTAATGGAAGTGTCAGTATGAATTGCCTGATTTCTAGTGGAAACTTTGCTCACTGCAGTCCAGCTGTGCCCATCGGAGGTCTTTTGGGGATGTTACTGAATGAGGCTGCTAGTTCACCTCTTCTGAACAGGCTCAGGCTCTTCCCAGAATTCCTAGATTTGTTCATACTTTGTGCCATCTGAGAAGCCTTCTGTGCTTTCTTCTGTCTTTTAATTTGGAAAGAGCACATCTTGCATGTATTAAATTCAGAAGCAATAGCTTCACAGCTAATTATTAACCACAGTATCATATATGTCCCCTCAAAGCTAAACTAATTTGGAGTGTTCAAGGATTTGCCATTCTGAGAAAATATGGATGTTGTCTTGTCTTCCTTTCATAGATGTTCATTACTCCAGAGCAGAGCAGAGTGTGGATTAATTGACCTTCATTTTTACTCCACAGTTCTGCAAAGCTTGTTTTTCTGACTCAGGTCTGTGTGAAGAGGGCTATTGCCACCATGTAAAAGCTGGTGTCAGATCTTCTCTCCTGTCCCATTCCATATTAAATCCTCCTATAATAGTCCACTTGTTGTAGCCTTGTGCCTTGTTGGACTTTCTGAAGGTATCAGGGGTGACAAGTGAGGGGACTGGGGGGTAGACTGCAGATAAGCAGGCAACAACACAGCTTTGGAGTTAGAAGAAACAGTCAGAACAGGAAGGTGTGTCACTAAAGCTCTTATGGCAGAGCAGTTCTGCGCAAGGTGAACGCCTCTGCTGGGATGCCTGAATGAGATGTAAAACCAGACCCCATTTTTGGTTGTAGAGGTCATATGGGACCCTTTGCAAGAGCAAGGATTAAGATATCAGAATGCCAGCCAAGTCCAACTTTGGTAGTTGAATTTTGCCTATCTAAATTTTACAACAGTTTAATTTGGAAGACTTTGCTTCCCCTTCTGCAAACACAGCTGTGTAGAGTTGCTGGTGCAGAATGTCTGCTGCTTTCCACCTGAGAGTGTGTTTCAGCACTGGCTGTACTGACCCATGGACATACAGCCAGCTGAGCACTTGGAGTGTGCTCATGATGACACTTGCTATAAATGCATTAAAATGCATTATGGGCATTGTGTTTGTATACATACACGCAGGTATGTGCACGGACATATGCTTCTACATATATTTCTTTTGGCTCATCTATACAGATTATTAATTTTTGGGCACATGGAAGATATTGCAATTGGGCCAAAATATGCTTTTAGCCATAAAAGTGTGTTTTTCTTTTTTTAAAGTGTATAGAACATGTAAGAATATTTACCGTCAAAATTCATTGCATAATAACACAAAAACTAGCAATGAGTGCCCCAGCTATGTTTTTAATCCTTTCTCATTTTCACCTAATAGCTGGCATTGCCAGGAATAGCAGGGTTAGTCAATAGTCAGTGCTAAATCATGATAATAGGCAATATCACCACAGGTCTTGAGCATTAAATGCATGAGGTATTAACCAGTCCCTAAGCACTGCAGAGTGAGCTGAGAACAGGATTATAAATTGTAAGTCAATTGGTTAGTCTTTAGCAGCTGTAACTGTGGTCTGGACAGAACACACTGGAAGTGGCTCACATATGTGTTAATGATAATTATGATTGACTTCAGTGTAGCAGTTTTCATTGCAGAGGCTCCTGCAGTGCTTTACTTCTCACAGTGCAGCATTGCTGACACACATCCATCCCTGCAGCAGATGACAGAGAATGAACAGCATAAAATCCAGGAGGGGATGAATGGGAAACTTTGGCCCACGACACTGGAACAGTCTCATGGGCTCACAGAAAGCAACAAGGAAGTTTTAATTTTTGCATGAGTTCTGAGTTCTAAGAGCAGAATTTAAAGCCCCCTGTTCAATAAACTGCCTACTAGTAAAACAGAGCTACCACAGAAGGGTGAAGAACTTGCTCTGCTCTCCCAGTATTCAAACCTTATGGTTCCAGGATGTCTGTTCAGACATCAGGTTTATACCACTAAAATTATTCTCTCTAGAAACAGCTGCACTGAACTGTAACAGGCAGCTCAAGAGCTGAATAAAACAGTGACATCACAACCTTACCTTGTGTTATCTTAGAAAAATCTTAGCTCAAATGCCACTTAGATATTGCAGCAAACATTTTTTTTTCCACTGGCTCATCACACTACAGGAAATTGGTATAAAGGAGAGACAACACTCTGCAGAATCAGAGCTCAAAGAACTTTTGGGCATGAATTTAGCTTCATTTTGTTAGTGTACCCCTATGGTGAAAT
The DNA here is from genome assembly GCA_013397195.1 of Hylia prasina. Classification (NCBI taxonomy): domain Eukaryota; kingdom Metazoa; phylum Chordata; class Aves; order Passeriformes; family Sylviidae; genus Hylia; species Hylia prasina. The sequence goes on along the minus strand of VYXD01011668.1, from coordinate 448,782 downwards.
TAATTCATTCCAATATCCAAAAAATATTTCAAGATGGCTCCTTATTTTTTTTTAAAAATACTGTGTAAGACAAACCTACATGTTTTTTGAAATTATATATAAAACCAAACAAAAACTCCTTGAACTCCAGTTATTATTTAAGATGCGTTCATTTCTTGCAGATAATACTCTTTGTTATGCTTTTCTATATTGTGCCTTTCTCTTTTTCCTCAGACATTCAATGTCCTACAATAACATGTTTTTCAGATCCTCTTAAACTCCCCCATTCAACTTTATACCTACTGATACCTGGCTTTGTGACATACTCTTTTAGAGTGCATTTTAAACAAGATACTTTAAGTTTTGCTGATAGCAGCAACTTTTCCTCATCCATGTGCCTTCAAAATTACTTTACATACTTGAAGGAAACATTCTAAAATAATGTTCAGGGGTTATGCTGAAAAGTGCCTGAAAAGATTTTACCTGACTTTATTATAAAAGGCTGTGCAGCTTTTATCTGTATTTATGATATCAAGTAAAATATGTTCATAATGACAATCAGAAAAACTAACAATAAGAAATAGCAATCTGATAATATATGAGGATCAAGCGCTTAGGGAGGAATAAGTCACATCATAACAGCTATTTAATAGCAGGTGTATTTGCTAGTTTCTGTCTCAGATATTATACTGAAGTTTATGACAGAAAAAGTTATATTGCAAAAATATATGTTCTGTGGTAAAACATAGAATTTTTCATATTTTTATTTGTATGACAGTATTTCATAATGTATGCTTTCAATAAGATGTTATTTCTTGTTTTCATTTGAATACCTGCAACTGCTACTAATATCATGGTAATTCTAAAAAGGAACACAGAAAAAATACATTAAATGCACCTATCCCTGAATTAAGTTTCTTTTTGTACTCTTCCTCGGAATTGACTTCCTATTTCTTATGAACTTTTCCCATAAACTATTAACATGTTCCCTAAAACAATATGGGACTCCCCTCCATGGGGTAGAGTGACTTTTACTTCTTACAGTTTAAACAGGTGCTTTAGCAGTTATGATGGTATCACTTTCTACTACTGTAGAAATTCATCCTTTTCAGATGCACTTCTAAGTTCTTAACTGGATTGCATTTTTAGGCTATTATACATTTTTGGTTTTTATGTCTTAAAACTTGCTTAAAGAAATTGGTCAATGTATAAATTATTCTCATTTGATTAGCTTCTTGGTGTCTGTTAGTGATGAGAAGGTCCACAATACTTGTTTTCTGCAAAGACTCCAAAGCTCAGTACATATTCATGAAAACCTTTATATAGAATTTTGCAACATTTTTGAATTTTCATGAACTTTGAACAGAGGAGTCTGTGACATGCCATTTACTATGCCACAATGTAAAAAGTCATCCAGTCAATAATACCTCAGGACATGTGACATAGCACACATCACGCTTACAGTTTGGAAGCTGCTTCAAAATGGGTTTGAAAAATTATAAACCATAAATCCACTTGCAAAAAGCTGGGACAGATGGCTCCCAACCCTTTCCAAAATGGCCAAAATATGTAATGTTTTCTGTTTTCCAAAGACAATTTGAACATTGGTACTGGTTGTGAAGCTGATGTCTATTTTCAGCTCCGCAGTAGAAAATAATGTACAATAGACAATAAATGTACCTGTGTACATCAAGCTGAATTCTGAATGTTAGGCTTTCTTGCAGTGCTTTATTCTCTGATAAATATTCACGAACCAAAGATTCATGCTTGGCATGAGCAAAAGGCAATCTGGGTGTGTTTAATTGTTAAAACTGGCTGAGAAAATAGCTGGTAATGACAGTGGCTGAGGACAAATCCACACAGCCTGAGCCCTTTAGCCAAATGAGTGGGGCCTTTTTTGTTTTTGCAAATGCTGGTGAGACCAGCAGATGTGCACGTCTGTGAAGCAAAAGCACAACATCCGTATTGCTCTCTTTCCAAGTACCTGGACATCACTCTTAAATTCCCACATAATTATTAAGGATTAAAAATGGCTTTGCCCTGACGCTTGATGGCTCTAAATGAACAAGAGTTGTGCACACCTGGCACCTGCTAAGTGCAAACGCATTCCATGTAAAATTGTCTAGACTCCCTACCCCATGCTCTGATGCCTTTTATCTCTTTGAAGTTGTTCTGTTCCAATTTTATGTTCCTTGCCCAGGACTTTGCCTGTCATTGCCTCCAAGTCTACATTCTAAACACACTGGTGACTTCATCTCTCCTCACATCTACTTTCCCTCATTTACAGTCTCTCTTGCAATCTGCAATTTTAATAGCCAATCCCATTTATCTCATTGCAACTCTCTCTGGGATTGAATTTGTGCAGTGGCTTTCTGTTGCTCTTCTATTGTTCTCTGTCCTCAGAACCATAGAAATCTGAGATGGAAAAGGCTGATGAGGTCATCTTGTGCATTCCTCTTGCCGATGCTGAATTGCTTCCTACAGTCTAATTTTAAAATTAGTCATTCAGCTAGGCTTCCACCTCTTCTCTTAGAAGATTATTCCACAGTATTAAGCTGCGTATGACACCATTAGGGAGTTTTTCCTGACAGTTATCTTGATTTTTCCTTCCTGTGCTTTTGTTCTGTAGTCCATAGCTGTGTCCCCCTGGGCCACTCCAAAAAGTATGTTTCACTCTTTTAGAATAGGCAGCCTTCACAACCCACCTATCACTCCATTTCAAAAGATTCTATCAAATACTATCAGGTACTATCTGTTGCTGTCTTCCCCACCCACAACACTGTATAATGACATATCTCTGATTGTCTCTTTTTGTTTTTGCTCTGCAAGGAAAGGAACAGAAGGATCAGAAACCTGGAGCTCTGTTCCAGCTCATACGATGACAGATGCCATGTGAGGACAAGAAGTCCATATGTGAACAAGACTTTCTATTCTAGCCCTCCTTCATTAAAATTCATGCTGCCTTTAAAATTTTGACAATGTCAATTAATTCTACCTACATCTTTCACACATCCGAAAAGGTGAAAAGCTAATGTCCTCCATTCCAATGAACTTTAGAGAAAGTCCTGAATACAGGCATACATACTGCTTTGAATCAGAGAAACTTTGAATTATGTTAGTGGCGGAGCTGAGCCTCTTTCACCTTTTCATACCAAATTATCAAGTGTTTGAAACAAGAACATTTTAGCAGTGAATTTTCAGAAGGACCTTGCACATCTTTGGATATTTAAATGAGTGGCTACACAGTCAAAGTACCTCAGCTACTTGGGTTGATGTAGCCTAGAAGTACAGCCTATTATTTAGAGACCTAGAAAATGTTTGGAATATCTGGCTTCTGCAGTGGAAACTGAGTTCTTGGAAATTTGGCCATGGGTAACTTTGATGATTTGTTCCCCTGCTGTATGTGCTGAATACTTCTGGACCTGAATGAACTTGCACATGACTTCTAAGACACCTTGAGTTCACCTTTGGGTCTGCTTATCAGCTTTTGTCAGCCTGATATGGACTGGCACCAGAATGGCCTCAGAGAGGCTAACATGCCTGGTGCCTACAGCTGTATAAAAAGCTGTCATAGGAATCCAGGCTGCATTTTGGCAAAAACAATCACCTGCTGTTCTCAGGAATTTGAGAATCTCTGGGATTCTTTTAACCAAATAAATATTCTTGGGAAGAGCTTTTCATAACCAGTTCTAAATCTGACAATTATCTTGGTAGGGTTGGCTCCACAAAGTCCTGTGGAGCATCAACGATCTGGTCAGAATAGAAATAGACTGGCCATGAATAGTTTCTGTAGGAGGTAAATGAGAGGGGTGAATTAGATGAGCTCACCACTTAAGAAGCATATGGGCAGGCTGGGAAGTACATATGCAGCACGGGCATGGTTCACTGGGATGCAATTATAGCAGGATATAAGATGTGGCAAGTAGAAGTATAGTTATACTAGAAGTAAGAGGTGGTGGGGTCTTTCCCCCTCCACGAAAAGCTCTGCAGTTTGAAGTCCACACTCTCTGCTCTGTTTGGGAGTCATACACAGGACTGTATGTTCGAGCCCTGCCTGTTTTCTCAATCACTTCTTCTGCAGCTTAGGGAGGGTTATTTTTGGCAGTCCCTCTCTTGCCCCTTTCCCTGCACTCTTGCTCTCACTGCAGCTGTAATTGTTCCTGCTCTCTCAAAGTACCTGGGAAGACTGTGGAGGAACCAGACCTCTGAACTGTGCACCCAGGTTGCTTGCGATTGCTCTCTTTTCAAGTGCAATTTTCCAGGTTCTGTATTTTCACTCCATTTTGCTCTCTGGGCAGTCAGGAATCACGTTTTTATCCTGTTGGGAGCAAGGTGTCCCTTCTGAGGTTCAGATGCAAGGCTGCTTTCCTCCTTCCACCCCTAGCTGCAGAAGTTGATGTTGTCTGTTTTCATGTTGTCTCTCCCTTATTTATACCAAGCTGCTGTACTGGGAAAACTCATCCCTCAAAAAGAACTGTTGTACTATACTCTGCTCACTGCTATCTGTCCATGTGTTTCATTATTAGAGAACAATGAAATACTCTCTGTGGATGTAGAGGGACCATTTTTAGCTAGAATGCTACTTATGGAAAAATGAATTATTTTTCAGATCGAAGTGTCTTCAGCTAACCTGTGCAGTAAAAAATGAATGAAAGGATCATCTCTTAGAAACGTAATATTTTTGTCTTTCCCTAAAGAAAAGAAATAACTTTCTAGTGAGGCTGATGAGAGCATTCCTTCTGAAAAAAATTCAGGGATTTTTCTTCCTTCGTCCACAGTATTTCTGGACACTTGCCTTACATGGCTTAATGTGGAGTGATAAGCATTGTAGGAGATCCCACATATATTTCCAAAATTCACTCATGCTGTTGGTTGATGGCACTCATTTTGCATCACATACTGTCTCAGCTTGCTCTTTTCAGCAAAACTGCCTTTTCTGCTATTTGTGGCATCTCCTCTGTAGCTACAGCAATTATATTTAGTATGTCTTAAATCTGTAGTTTCTTTATTTATTCTTCCTTTTTTGTCTTGACCACATCCCAGAATAAAACTATTCCTACCTTTGCTTTCTCCCATCCTGTTTCAGAATTTCTGGCCCACACTATCAAGAATGTGTTCCTGATAGAAGAGGGGAAATGCATTTAAAAATGTTCTCTCTCTCTCATATTTTTATGCACACTTTTTTTCCCCCTAGCTTGATGGCTCATGAAAAGATATCTTAGAAAGTGGAGTAAAGTAAATTAATGGGTGAGAAGACACTCCAGATGTTAAGGCTAATCCTGCTCAGGCACCTTCCTTCCCATCCAGAGTATTTCACAAGTGGCTGATGCCTGCCAGTATCTGTACTTTTTGGATGACTGAGGAGAAACACCTGGAAAGGGCCAGGTTTTTGGAAAGAGCTGAACATCTGCACTCAGGCTCAACAACTATCCAGTCTGTGAAGGTGGAATGCATAAAATTATTTCCATTCGTGAGGAAAAATCATCCTGATGGGGTGGGGTTGACGCTGCATGGTCGTCAGAAGCAAGACCAGGGGAGCAGGCAGTGTATCCCATTCAACCCAGGCTTCCCAGCAGCATCTCTGAAATGTTCCTGGCCAGGACACACAGACTGGTGGGTCTGGCCCATACCTTGGTGCTCCCAGGAATCTCACTGCACACTTCAGGCATGGAGCACAGGGGCTCTTCAGCTGTGGGTTATTGCTTCTGCAGACACAAGCACTTTTCTGTTTGAAATATGTATTTATTGATATATTGCCTGATATATTGCCTGATATTCACCTACTGAATTCCCAGGCTTTGCTTTTCAGGTTTCCTCCCCCTGTCAGGGAATCCAGTAGCAATTTACACAGCAGGCCCATTGCCTGAATCACAAGCTGGGCTGTCTGTGCCAATGCAGTTGCAACATTTTTTCAGAGTTAAATATTTAACAGGTCTGAGCATAGATGTGAACCCTTATGGAGTGCTACTCTGGAATGCATTTCCTATATTTTCATTCACATTAGTAGTTTCTCATGTTTCTTTTGCATGTCTAACATTATAGGGTGACACTAAGATTAATGGAAGACACTGGAGTTTCAAAGACGCATGAGCAATCTGGCTTGGGGCCAGTCATGAGGATAATGAAGTTGTTACAACTTCTGACAAAGCTAGTGGTTTAGGAAGGAACTGGGTACATGACAGCACATGTGTACAGTGTGAATTTTAGGAACATGGTGGCGAACTATAGGGAGTGTAGGAATTTGAGTGGTTGTTTTGGGGACCTGCAAGGGCAGCCATAGAGGATATGAGAATGGAGCTAAGGTTATCACAGCAGGGGATACAGGACAAAAGCCCACAGGAAACAAGGTTTCATTAGTTCTACTGCTTGCAGAACAACTTGTTTTAATTAAGCTTCCCTTCCATTTCTAAAGGGAAACTGTAGGAAGAATAAAAAAGGGAAAGGGAAAAACCTGAAAAAATAAAACCCATGGAACAACATTTTAAAATATTTTGAGCTCTTTTCTTATTCTTTTTGTGGTTAGGTTTTTTTATTTTTTTTTGGTCAACTACTGCACCACTCCCTTTCGCCCGAAGAACATCATTAATTACATATATATTCTTTTTCTACTAAAGCATTTTCAAAAAGTCATCTCTGTGACCTGCTTGTTGCTCCTTCTTGTCATAGCTAGGCATTTTTTGTATGAAGGTGTTTGCAGTAGAAACTGATGGTCACATCTGATAAGGAAGAAATGTAGAGGTAAAGCCTTTTGCCTTTTGAACTCTGGGGATTTTCCTGTCTACCTCTGGGGCCAGGATTTCAGTCTACAGCTGTAATAAAGCAGCTCTTTTGGAGCATCTTTCTTAAAAAATATTGTCTCATAGCATTCCTTGCTGATGGAACTCTTCCACTCTGCATTATTGTTTTGTCTTTGGATGTGGGAGGTTGTGCTCCCGAGAGGTGGACAAGTGCTCAGTCATGTCTGGGTCAGTGAAATGAACGAAGATCTGGTTTGCAGGGAAACACTGTGTTTAAACAGTTTGTAGTGTCTTCAGATGTCAGGGGCAGTCATCTGTAAGTGGCAGTGACAGTGCCTGGCCAGTCCACGCCAAAAGCTGGCCAGGCCTCTTGGAAGCCAGGAGGTGACAACCAGCAGCCAGGGACACGACACGTTTGAGGTGTTGAACTTTTGCCCTGCTCTGCAGGATTTGATTGCATTGCAATAGCATTGAAGCCCAGAGAAAAGGCTTTTTTGGGCTTGCAGGACTTCAGCTGCTCTGCTGGTGCTTGACCTGTCCCAGGGCATCATAAATGTTCTGTTGGCCCAGCTGGGCCAAGGTGGATGAAACTCTGACACTACAGGAGCTTTAGGAAAGGCAGTGATTTTCCCTGGTTTTTAAAGACAACATTAATATAATCATACGTGTCCACCAGTTGGAGCCACTTGGCTCAGGGCCACACCTAAGAGAAAAGTGAACAACAGAAAGTTATGAAGTCTCTTCTTGTTTATCAAGCAACATTTGCCTGGTTCAGAGAAGCAGAAATAAAAGCAAGAAAGAAAGCAAGGAAACAAAAGAAAGTAAGAAAAAACAGAGAAAGAAGAAAAAGAAAGTAAGCCAAGAAGCAAAAAAGCAAACAAGCCAGCAAGCAAGCAAGAAGGCAAGAAAAAGAAGGAAAAAATGAAAAAAAAAAAGACTTGGTACAATAAGAAGCAACAAAATCATAAAATATACAGTAAACCCACATGGAAAAAGAATATAGTTGATTTCCTGCATCTCTCTGAGTTATATTTCAGTAAATGTATAGCACACATACTGTGTTTAAAGCAGATTTGACAACATATAAAACATTAAAAATATTATGACATTGGCCAATATTTATGATGTATATTTCCACACATAAAATATATTGTGTCATGTCATGGATTTTAAAAAACATGGAAGTTGGCCATGTCATAATATTTTAGAGCTTTTTAATACATTGTCAGAGCTATTTTAAATATACGTGCTCAGCATTTTATGAAACTTCCAGCACATGGACATACGGAAAATATCTACTGAGTTCACAGGAGACCAGCATTTCAAATGTAAAGTTTAGCTAATACACACTTTCTAGCACAAAACCCCCTTTTTGTTTTGGTATATTTCTTGAACTTTAACATATTCACCTTTGTATGGATTTATACCAGTGGTGCTCAGCGTTAAGCAAATGAGAATTGCATTTGACCTGATGATTTGGGTTTAATGTACATGAAATTCCCACTGAAGTTTTGCAAAATGGGACCATCTGGCAACTCACAGCTACAGAAAGCCTCACAAAAATATCAATGTTCAGCTGAGAAAACCCCTCCAGTTTTATTATTTGCACTTCCACCTAGAGCATTTCAGTGCTAGCCCCCAAAGAACACTACCAGCAGGGCTCCGGGACATTCAGAAATCCCTTTCTGGAAGAGATCGAGGACAGGCAGGGCTAAAATGGGTTAGGTATTTTATCTGTGTGAAATCTGGAAGGTTAAGAGAGCTGGAAGGTTAAAGCACTTTATGAGGATCAGAGGGAAGTTTTGGCATTTACTGGAAATGGGCTTGTTTCCCACTCCTGTGCTTTAGCAACAAGACCACCCTTGATTTGCTAAATGTCTTGGGAGATGATGGCAATGGTTCTGACAGCAGATACTAGGAAAAAATTCTTCCCTGTGAGGGTGGTGAGGCACTGGTTGCCTAGAGAAGCTATGGATGCCCCATCCCTGGAAATATTCAAAGGCACGTTTGAGCAACCTAGTCTAGTGGAAAGTGTCTCTGCCATGCCAGGGGCTGGAAATAGATGATCTTGAAAGTTCCTTCCAACCCAGACCATTCTATGAGTTTCTGATTTATTCTAAGATGTGTTGTTAAAGTCTATATTTTTAAATAATACTGGATATGAATAGAAGTACTTTCTTAAAAAAATATTTTAAATTCTTTGTTTTATTTTTCCCCCAACTGCAAACTCTCCTGCTATAGCCTTTGCATGATAAGCCATACAACTTCCACGTGGCATCATGGAGTATTACCATGCTTAAAAGAGCATATTTGGTTTGCTTGCACTTGCCAGCATCTGTGTGGGGTTATCACACACATGGTACTGGGGATACAAATATATATATTTTTTAAAATTTCTTAATTTATGTATCACCAGAAAGCGACTGGAGACAAGTAATTGCTGCTGAGGACACTACAAAACTTAGCTCAAGGTCTTTAGAGGAAACTGAGAGGCAGCGGATATGTCAGTTGGAGGGCTAATATATATGGCATCACCAAACTCTATAGGATAATTGTAATTATAGGGGTCACTGTGAACAAGGATGGATGGAGCTGGGGCAGAGGCCTGTGTTTTCTTCAACAGCGATACAGACCTACTTTTGTTGCTGTGGGACTGTGTGACACTGCTCTAATTGGCTACTTAAATGTTCTCTTTTTTGTGTCCTGGGTACTGGCATGGCAATTCCTCCAGCTAAATGTGTGCCAAATTGAAAGACAGCAGTGCATTAAAAACAAATATTAGTTTGGAGAATATTTAAAAAAACCCAGCTCTGTTCTGTAAATAAGGTTGCCACACTGCTCCAATTAGATTTGATGGGTTTTGGGGTTTTTTATTCTTTTGCTGGCTGGTAGGAAATGTTATTTCATCACTTCCAGGAACATTGGGCTTTTATAGTCATTGTCCAACTGGTTTAATTTATATTTACATTACTTGTTTGACTGATTTATCTGATTTAAAGGGTAGCATAAAGACTTCAATTCACCAGAGCAAGTTACTACTTTCACATATGCTTCATGTTGAGCTCTGGGGTTTAGAGGGGGATTTGCTGTTGAGGGGGCTGGGGAAGGTGAGGGAAAGTTTGGGCAGCATATGCATCCTTTTTCTTCTTGCTTGGGTTTGTTTGTAATTTACTTAATGTCTTTTCCAAGGGATTACCCTTGGAATACAGTATCATTATATAGGAGAAGAGCAGCTTCTGAAAAGTCCTAGGTATTCAAGATAAATACAGGAAAAAATCCCATCTTTAGTTTCATAGGAGCTAAGAGGACCATATTTGTCCGATGCCGAGAAAAGTAGAAGCAAGAAAGCAACCTAAACATTGAAACTTATTGCCAAGTATGGGAAACAATGTGAAAGCATGATATGCAATTGCAACTAAAAACAAAGATTCCATTTCTTTCTTTCTGTGGACAGATCTTGGTTAGAGACAGAAATGCAGATTAAGTATTTTTCTTATTTCTTAGGAAAACAGGCTCAACATAATGACAAATGAAAAGTGGGAGTTTTATGTGTCTTGATGTCCAGATGATGTCAGTCTCATGCCCCATTTGTTATAGTAGTAACATTAAGGGTAAATTTAAAACTTAGGCCACTACAGCCAAAGTTAAAGCAACAAAGAAAAAAGTTGGATTATCAAGAAACGTTAAGCAGTTTGTAAGGAGAGAGGTTATTAAGTGAACTGTGTCCAGCTGTTTAGGGGAAGCAACAAGACCATCACAACATGTTGTGAAATGTATATAGCAGGAACATGCTTGCTGTGGGTTCAGGAATTGTCATTTCAACTCTTCAGTGGGAGAGAACTGCATTTACCTTTATCCTGCAGACTGTGATGTGCTCTCCCCACACTAAGCAGAACCCAAGAGAGATTATGGTAGGGCAAAAACAGGGACCCAAGGAGCTCAAACACAAAATGATATATAAGAAGTACTCTGGCTGCAGTCTGGTGATCAGTCAGCAGGTCAATTCCCAGTTTGTTGCGTTATAGAGTGGTTTTTTCCTCAGACCTTCAAAGACTGTGTTGAGCCTAAGATCTGTATCCCTCCATAGCAACATTGGTAGAGTTCCTCACTGTTCATATGACACCTGTAAGAAAGGAAAGAGCTGCTGAGGATGTGTGTGCTCTACAGCAGGATCTGATCTTCCAATCTTCCTCAAAAGAATTTTAGTTCTTCAGCAGTGAGCAGAGGGGAGAGCCCGTTCTGCACAGATCCTGTGTTGCAGCGCCTCTGCTCAGCCCACATCACTAACACCTTCTTGAATGTTACTTCTTACCTGGAAGAGTCAGCAGGTTTAGGTCTGAGAGGATCTGGCCATTAGCAGGAATGTTCAGCAACACATGGAAAGGACATGAAACACCTGGCATGGTCCCAGATACACACAGCCTGGAACATTAAATGGCACTCAAGGGACAAAATGACCAAACTGTAAACCTCTCTTCCCCTTTTTATTTTTCATAAATGCACATGTGAGCATGCAGTGCATAGATGCTTTCTTTCTACCGTCCTTTCTCTCTCTGTTTCTTGCTTGTGACTCCCTGGGGGCCAATAGAAAAAAAGTGTTCTGCACCATTTAGTAAGGTTTTTGGCAGGATTTTTCTAGGAAAGAGTGAGGAATGCGCTGTTTCTACATCAACTTACTCACAAGTCACTCCTTGTGCACTACACACACTTCAGGGATTAAAAATGCCAGGATTCCCAGTTTGTTTGCTCTGAAAAAACTACATGCACATTTTCTGTCTCTGTCTCATGTATATTTGTACACACACATTCCCATGCACACATACACAAACTCCTTTGTGAGAATGCCTGGTGTCATGCCTATAATGAAAATGCACTATCAATGACATCATGCAAAGTTTAGATCAGTAGTACACAAGTTCCTGATGTCAAAGGCAAACTAGGATTTTGCTAGTTCCCTAAGAACAAGGAAGAAACCCAGCTGGTAAAATAACGTGGAAGAGATTTCAGAGTACGAATGTTACTGACTGAATAACTGTTTGCATATTATGTATGTATATAACCAGTTTATTGTCTGTATGCCTGTCTGGGCCTGGTGAACACTATAAAATATGTATGTTGTTGTAAGGTGATGAAGAAGAATAGCAAACCATGAAGGCTCTTGGTGCTTATTGTAAATATGTCAGGACTCAGCTGTATTTCTGTCTGATGGTGCTAAGAAATCGTTTCTGATGGAGCAGAATGTATGGAACCAATGTGATTTAGTTAATCTAACAATTTATATGCTTGCTGTTTTTTGGGTTAATTTTAAAATCTGCCATAAAATAAATACTTTACAGTGGTAGTCTCAGTAACACTTCTGTATATTGTCCTTCACATTTTTGTTGGCTTGCTGACATCAGTGCTTTAATACTTAATATCCTGTGAACATTTCTGTGTTTTGTAGTTCTATATGTACTGGAATACAGAAGGAGGCGAGGACAGAGCCTCTCTAATAAGGAAACACACATTATTCTTTAGTGATATGTTTTTGTTCTCTGCTAATCATTTTTTTCCTTTTCACATAACCCTGAGGAAGAACTGCTGTCAGAACAGAGAATAGCAGATGGTAATGTGTATGCGAAGTGTGGTTGTAATTATGTTATTACCTAGGCCTTGCATAAGGCTTGTTTATGTGAAAGGAGATTAATTCCTTTGGGTTACTGGTGAATAGTCCCAGGTCTGTAATTGATTTCTCTGGAGAGCTACTGAATTCTTCAGCACAATCCCTCTGGCAGGCTGTGCCTTTTATAGGACAACTCTACATAAAATAAAATAAAATGGAAAAGTCCTGTAAAGAAATTCTGTGTCAAAGATGAAGACTCATCTCCCTGTTAAATTGTGGTAAGGGTAGAGGGAACATGCAAATGGGACATCTAAAACCCAGAAACTCTTGGAGGCAGCCTGGCAGAGCTGCATTGCTCTCCAACAAACCCCACTGTGGCTGAGAAACCCCTTCCATGCAGCTCGTGCTCTTTGTATGCAATTACTCACTCTGGGAATGTGGTTTAATCTGTTTTGGAGGTGGTGGAGACAGTAAGAAAAGAATGGGTGTATTTTTCTCTAAAAACTCTGGTTACTGTCAGCCCACCTTAAAAAGCAACAGAGAAAACCTGAAAAACAGGGAATAGCTGTAATTTATTTGTAACACAGCATTAAACCATTGTTTTTGAAGCATTCAAAGTTGAAAATATAGAATTATATGAATGAGATGGGAAGAGAACTTCTTGAAAGATTCAGTGAGTTTTGAAAGACAACAGTCCTCATGTTTTAATTTCAGCTGTAACAGAGTAGATTGTAAAGGTGTGACATTTCAAAACTCAGAGATTCAGAACTATCTTTCATGCTTTTCTTCAGGCTGAGATGGTTTGGGGATGAAAGGGAGGAAACAACTGATAGACATGTTTTAAACCATATTTGTGACTCAGAATGGCCAGCAAATGTGATGCAGCAAAAATTGGATCACAGTCAGTCCCAAGGGACAGACCCAGTTTCTCCCAGCTCACTGCCTGCTGGAGCATCTACCCTGACTGTATGTCTGTTCAGATGGCTTGATCAGAGCTTACTGTCCTTGCTGGAAAAGCTACTAAGAGGCCTCACTGGATCACTTGCATAGGAGGCAGTCGCAAGGAAATGTAGGCATGTCCATCCACGTGGCCTTCTGTGCCAGGGTCTTTGCAGCCCACGCAAAGCTGAAGCAGTGCTGAGCCTTCACCCTCACACTTGCATAGGAAATTCAGGAGAGAAATCCCCCTTAAGAACACAACGAAACACAGCTCTTGCTAGGTGCTGTTTATAATGTGAACAATTTGGAAAGAGCTTGTTCTATATTTACAGCGTTTTTAAAAATAGATCATATGGCTTAAATATGATACTGTTCCCCACTTCAGGGAAAGCAAAACCTTTCCTCTGGGTACAAAATATTTCTAAAATGGATGCCTATTAAAATTCTGAAAAAAAACCCCAAACAGTTTATAAAAAGCATGCTGACATTGTAAAAAAATAATAGTATGTTGGAACCCTTTGAGTTTCAAAAATGGTCAGTTTAGTAGGAAAAAAAAGGCACTTTCTTATTATAAATTCGAGTTGCCTGTCTTGGATTTCCTAATGAAAGAATTTTTGGAGTAAATAAAGCTCACATTGAGTGTTCACAGCCCATCTCCCCCTCAGTGTGTAATTTAACCACCGAACCCTGTGGCCTGGAATACTTTTGATTACAACTTTAATAGTTATTTTGGAAAAAGCTGGTAGCCAAATATTCAACCTTTAGAATATTATGTATGAGAGTTTTCTTCTCTTACATGTCATAGGAAATTATGATGACCATGTGTGTGTGAGAGTGTGTGTGTGTGTCTAAGCTAAATAAATGTACTATGTTATGCTACTGGATTCCATTACTCGAAACTTTAACAACTGTAGCTCTGGGAGGGGAGAGGCAGTTGGGCCAAATTCTCAGTCACTCTGAAATGGGTCATATTATTGCTGCTTCAAAGATCATCTCTCTGAATAGCCCAGAAAAGCAGGTGTTGGGTATCACTGGACTTACCCTGGCCTGGGTTCCGTTACTCCAAGTAAAGAAGACATATTTATGTAGTGGGGTTGCCCTTAAGGATCTGTTAAAAAAAACCCCCAAAAACATCTAGTGGTATTATACAGAAGTAATTTAATTGTTTTATGCTCACCCTTAGGCTGAGCAGAAATCACTAGTAAAATAAGAGCTATATATTATTAGCTTTCAAGAGCTGGGCTTGCTTGCCACTGTTTAACGTTTCATTATTTTCGTGAATCAGGAACAAATATTTCAGCAGTAGAACACATGACATTCCTGAGTAATTGAGCCTTCAAAGGAAGTGAGCTGGAGTTCACCATCAGATAAAAAGGCGATGGGTTTGAAAAAAGCTTGGTACATATTTCCTCTTTCTTTAAGAAAAAGTTGGGACCTTTTAGAGGTGGCTTTTTATTTCCACAGCTTATATATCTATCCTTGCAGAACTTGAATAGCTTATGTGCCTATCTTGCCTCAAATCCTAGGTAAAATAAAATTTCCACTTTAATGTTTTAAGTGCATTTTGATGGTTGTAAATGGAATCAGATGCTAATCTTTAGAGACCTGAATGTCTTCTGTAAGCAATTGAATTGGACTTGGGTAAGCATCTTGCTGGGTTTAACTGCTGATAAATGGAAAATAAAAGGATGTTTTGTGATAATGTAGGCATTTTATGTTGCTGTCTCTTAGGCTGGGTTATGTTCCACAGATCTTGTAATTTAGAGTACTGTAGGAGAACTAAAGCATTAAGTAATGACAGCTGTAGTAGGCTGTGAAATGTCATAGCTTGGGAGAAAATCCCTGAAGAATAGACTTAAAAATATTTTTGTTGAAATTTGAAAAGAAGAAATGCCTTGAGAACACTTCCTAATTTTTCATATTTGAGTCCAAACTGCCAAAAAATAAAACAATCTTATAAAGTTCTCTATCTCCTCTCTTTCTTTTAATTACCTATGCAGTTCAGTGAAATGACAATATCCAAGCTCTACAGACAAGTTTATTTTGGTGGATACGGTATAAATGCTGGAAAAATAAAGGCAAGCAATCAAAGTTGTCCAATTATCTTTCTTTGGAAGTTCTTCAGCTTCTCCTGCTCACATTTCACTATTTGTAATGTGAAGTTCCTGGGTGTCCCCACTGCAAAAAGCACTTTGATCTGTGGATGAACTGCAGAATGGAACTACTGGGTATAGTTACTATTATTATTGAACTTTCATGTTTTGGACTATCTAATATGTCACCAAAGATCAGTATTTATAATTATGGGTTACAATGTCATAGCCAAACATTTGCAGCTATAAAATGTTCTTGAAAGGTGCAGCTAGAATAAACAAGTTAACCAGCTTCTCATATCCTCATTTCTGAAAAGAAAGCCTCACTGTATTGGAGTATAATAAATTCCACTAGGTCCTTACAGAAGGAATAACATGCATTAAAGAATAAGCTTTTTGAAAGCAATTCATGTTCATTTTCTGAACTAGCCAGTGCACCATCTTTCCCACAAGAGCATGGGCTATACTGATTCTTGCTGCTAAATCAGGCTTTCTTTGTAGTTTTGTAAAGCAGTGAATTTAAAATAAAGAAAGAAAAAAAGGAAGTTCCATCTGGCTTTAGCAGCCTAACTAAAGTCCCCAGCCTTTTTCCAAATGCTTAATTATTTTAGCCTATCCTTTATTTGTATGGAAAACCAACTGGTGTTTGCCTGATGCTGCGTTATGTATGCATTTAAATTAAATAGAAGGAAGATGAGTAGAGGATTTTAAGGTAGCCCTGTGAGTATTACGCATATACAAAGACTACTGTCCCAAATATCACTCTCATACTCCACTTATTTTCTGGTTTCATTTCTGAACCTGATCTTTTCATAACACTTTAAGTGAAATTTTTAAAAAAGTAGTAAGTAGCCTCCTGTCCTCAGTAAGTTTATCAAATAGCTTGTCGAGACTTGTTTGTTTTCTGTGTTGGTCTGACTTTCCAAAAGAGTGTGTTAAAACCATCTCTAGGTAGAATGACAACCTGTATAACCCGTCCAGGTGATCCTACATAGCTTCTTTTGTTAGCTGGGCAGACCTTATGATACCAGAATGCTAGTAGAATATCATGTTTCCTCATTTTTATCATAATTGCTGCCAGAGTCTGCTTCCGAGATTTTAATAGAATTGAAAGTTATTTGCTATGATTAGTTAGGTGTTGCCTATAAGCTTTAAATTTTTATCATTCCTTTTGTTCGCCTCTGATGTTGCTCCTGTAAAGAGGTGATATTATATTGTTTTGTCCCAGGGTCACTGTTCAGCAAATTACTGATGTGGTTATAGAATATGCAGAGGAATGTGCATGTAACCTCTACTTCCACTTTTTCCAGTGTCTTTGTGAACCAATGTTTGCAGCACATGAGTCTCATTTCATGGGAAAATAATCATTGATATTAGAAGCAGAGATTTATTTTAAGAAGAGATACTAAATCTTGGAAATGTTCTTTTTTTCTGGTCTGTGTAGGATTTTTCTGGTCTTTGGTTCAGATGATACCAGGAAACCAATGTTAGAACATGCTCAGTTGGGATGAAGAAACCTCTTTTACAAACCTCTGAAGATTTTTGAGGTTTTACTGATCATTACAATGTATATATCCATATTATCATCAAGTGCATATAATAAGATTTTAGCTCACTTAATATGAGAGAATATATAATGTGAGTCAATACTATTTCTCAAGAAAAATGAGTTCACCACAGTATTTATGAACTTTTTTTGTACTGCAGCAGATCTGAAAGCTGATATTTAGTAACTTACTGCTAAAGAATATGATTATCACTATTTAAAGTTTTAGTGAGAAAATAAAAAAGAATTGTAAACATAATACAGGCCTACATGAAAAAAGATTCCTAATAGACCTAATAATTGTTAACAGTTAGCATTGATTGATTAAAATACATAGAGGATTCAAAAGAAATACTATGAAAGTTTTATCATATTTGTAACAATTTTCAGTAATTCTTGAAATTCGTTTTATCTTCCTCTACTTTTTTGATTGGAAAGTTTAAAACCTCTATTGTTAACATCTCTGATCCTGAAAAAGAAATAGGAAAAGTACTGGGGTGAACAGCTTACCTCAGAATGTATAAGGCTCTTTCAGGAAAAGGGGAGACTTGAAAATAAAAGTTATGACCAACATTTCTGGACTTTCACCATACAGACCTCAAAGGAAAATGACCTTTGTGTATCAATAACAGAGGTCCTGGGCCAGTGGGACCCACAGGGAGTAAAAGAAACTCCTCCAAGAGCCTGTCAGGATGCAGAACTGGAGAGGATTAGCAAATGGCAGAGACATTTTTTTGGAGGTCTAATTTGGTGGCAAACATACAGA
Source organism: Hylia prasina (assembly GCA_013397195.1). NCBI lineage: Eukaryota > Metazoa > Chordata > Aves > Passeriformes > Sylviidae > Hylia > Hylia prasina. Next base: position 431,120 of record VYXD01011668.1, on the reverse strand, counting down.
TTCTTCTTCTGGTTGTCTTGACTAAGTCCGATCAGCTCTGTTCAGAAATAAAAGCAGCAACTATGAGCCCTCAAAGCCAATGTTCCCTCATCCTACATTTTATGGACATGACTAACAGAAGAATTAAATGTGCAGACTCATATATAGAAAAGGCTAAAAACCAAACTTGTCATCTAACTTATTTTACAATGAGAGATAAGAAAATCTAGGATATAATTAGTCCATGACTTATTTTCTTAGATAAGCTCTTCCTAGCTTTATTCCCATTTAAAAAGTACATTCAACTCAACACAAATGATTTTGACTTCTCTTTTTGAAAGTTTAATGCCACAATGTCCAAGTTTAGTGACTTTCAGAGAAGAACACAAATATTGCTGAGACAAAAATGCTGACAGCTAGACTTCAAAAATAGTTTTGGATGAACTCAAATTAGGAGTAGTTCATACACACTTTCCAAAAATGGACATAACATCTGGAGAACTTTTTTCCCCATCCAAGAGGTTACTGTGGTCTGTGGGTTTCTTTGTGTGGGAGCTTGTATCTTCATACAGAGAAATATAAGAAAACAGCCTGCAATAAGACACAAAAATAAACCAAAATGTAATATAAAATTCTCTGAGGTCTTGGGCATTCTGGGCAAAGTTACTCAATACCATTATGGAAAATGAAGCTATGAAGTGTTCCTGAGGAGATTTTAGGCTCCAGAGAAGCAATCAGTTTGAAGATGAGATATGCCAAACAGACCAGAAATAGAACTTTAAAGTGAGCTTAGCTAAAGTGAACGGTTCTTTAAGGAGTGAGGCTGAAATACAAACCAGAAATTTTAAAGAAATCCTGCAGTTTACAATGTATAGGGTGGCAGACTAGATGAGCAAAAGTAACAATTTTTTGTTGTAAATTATAAAGCCATGAACATTTATTTCTTTTCTGTCATCTCTTCATCAGTCAGAGGAGATGCGTCTTTGCTTATTTGATGTAAACACCAGGGAAATGCTCCAGCAGTGTTGGGATCAACAGGAGGATTTCTATTGCCCTTGGTGCACATTAGTTTAGGTGCTGACTTAGCAAAAGCCATCAGCACAGGTTCATGCAGCTTCCATGGAAAAATACTGCTTCTAGGGACATAATGTGTGTACCAGCTGTGTTTGGTACAGCACAAGCTCACCTATCCTGGTTTCACCTCCCTCACCACCCAAAGGCAGGTACTGCATCCTAAAAAGCTGCAGCAGTTTTAGTTGTCACTAATTCTATTCCTCTGCCACTCCAGGGATTCATTTTCTTCCAGTTTTCTTCTGGGTGTAACAGACCTGATCCCCGGCTCACGCTTCATTCTTAACGAAGTGCAAATCATCCCACCAGAACACAGTTTGCATTTCAGAAGACCAAATTTGCCAGCACCACAGTCAGTTTTTCAGTGGCACACATGGTCACCTGAGAACTCCAGAAGTGAAATTTAAGCTTGGTTCTACACATTCTCTCTGAGCAAGACATGGAAGACCAAGATGAGCCCCTTCCAAGTCCATCTTGAACTGATTAAGAAAGGGGATCCCTGTGTGCCAACTTGCACTTTTATTCTCAAAACTGCAGTAGAAATTTATCATCCTGTCAACTCTGGTTCCCTGAAATACATTTCAGATAGAATTTCAAAGGGGGCCAAAATATTTCTTCTATTGACTACTATTCTGCAGCATATTAGCATTTTCCTGTAGGTAACATTTTCATCTTGTGCAATGCAACACCTCCCTGAAAATCAAGGGAACTGATGGGACAGCAGGAATCTTCCATCAGCAGGTATCAAAGCACAATTATGCCTTTCCCCATTTTTTTTTCCCCCAGTATTTTCTGCTGTAAGGATTTTCTTAAAAAAAGAAACCCAAAAGTCATGGTGATACTGACTATTCATTTTACAGGTAGCAAGACAAATAAGGGACACACGTTGCCTCCCCTAGCACTTCACCTTTTATTCCTTCCAACTCTGAGGAGAGAGGAACCATGTGGAGCTGCTGCTGTTGGATTTTGACTAGCGGGAGATCTGGTAGAAATCCCAGAGCTGACCCAGAGCTGCAGAATGCTGCTCTGGACTGAGAATCTCTCTGATTTGGCCCTAGCACTTTGGCTCTGGTTGTTCAGTCCCTTGTCCAGCATGGTCCATATTATCTTTCCCCACAACTACTTGAGGAAGTTTCTGCAGAGAACTTGCATGCTGAAAGACAAGCAAGGGCTCTGCAGTTTCAGCATATAAATCCAAAAATAGGAAGCGCAGGCAGAATCTCTGAGTTCTGGAGAGGAGCAGCGTGCAGGCGTACATGGCTCTGCCAGCACAAGCTAACAGGAGATGATGTTTCCTCTTCATAAAGCACATCTATGGGATGCTTGCTCAAAAGACTGTACAGAGACCTATGGAAAAATATAGCAGATTCTTTAGATACCATCACCAAAGTGACTGATGTCAAAGTACGCAAAAATTGAAAATAAAATACTCTTCAGCTCTTCTTTAACAAATAGAGTAAGTGTATTGCTTTATACATACAGATTGCATCCACACACTCTCATGACTGATCTGATGAAGCAGATTATTTTTTAACTCATCTTGACTTAATGAGATCTACTCTTTCCAGATATCTAAAAAAACCTAACTGGTGTTTACATGGAGATAGACGTTAAAGGGGGAGGCTGCTTTTGAAAATACATTTTCTAGAGAATCCTTCTGTATCTTCAGTTTTCATCTTTCACTGAATTATTAGACGTGATGACCACCAGCAGGCAGGATGTACCAGACACATAGGAAGAACATAATCTGTTTTTTTCCCATTTTCAGCACTATCATCTTCCCTGGCTTTTATTTTTTATCCTTTCTTTCTGCTGGAAAACAGAAACCCTCCCCTTCTTTGAGTTTCCCTGCTTTTTGCCACCAAGAAACAATCAGAAAAATTGGATTTTTGTTTTTCAGTTTGACTGTTATACATGTTAACTCTCATGTGCTTCTCACATGCTGTGAAAATTAATCCCGTTGTGGTCAGCAGTGAGAGAAAGTCAAATGGGAGCACGGTCAGCTACTCCTTGAGCTGGACTCCCAGGAATCTGGCCTTATAGCAGGGTTCACAATGACAAATGAACTGAGTTGCAAGTTGTCTAAAACCATTTCCAGCAAGGCAGGATGCAAAGGGATGGTGCTTGCACTTTAACCAGCTTCTGACCTATTCTCCTACCTCTGGATGCAGGTAGCATCTTCTATCACTTAGTATTTACAACCTGGATTCTTCTCTGGAATTAGGTGGCCAAGTAATTTGAATTCTCTAAATTGAATATGATTTCAGTAGGTTTTTTTTGTTTGTTTGCTTTTTTCCCCAAAAGCAGTTTGTTCCAATTTTCCCCTCTTGTTTACACCCTTAAAGTTTCCAATGGGAGTTGACAGAAATGGTCTCATCCCTTCAGCCTGATGTGCATCATTCTTCTCCAGATAGGTGAAACAAATGTCAAAGGAGCCACTTCAGTTTCTGGAGCAATGGGGATACTGATGACAGCTCTCGATAGCTTCAGGGGAGTGAGCATCTTCTCATTCAGGCTTTGCAATCAGAGCAGGGATTTCCCTCAAAAGCAAACGTCCTTCTAAGACAAAGGGATGATTTTCTTGCTTCTCTTAAAAGGCAGGGAATAAAATCAGGAAAAATCTAATTCCTCTTCATCCAGTACAGAAACAAGGGTGGGGGGAAAGAAAAAACATGATTTTTCTCTGCTGTCCTCTTGTCATCAGAACAACATGGAGAGAATATTCTGCACCTCAGGCCTTTCCCTGCCAGTTTCTCTCCTCCTTGCTCACAGTGGTTATTTCAGAGGCACAAAAGGTATTCCTTTTTCTGTTGGGTGTGTATCAGAACATGGTACTGTTCAGTCTAACACTATGAGATGCAGATGCATGCCTGAGCTGCACATATGTCTCGAGCACTGAAAGAGCATTACAGCATTAGGAAGAGAGAAAAATCTGGTTTTGATTACTGATAATTATAGATAAAGTGTAGCTGACAGTCATTTTCTGACCGCAAAGTCAAATCAATCAATTAAAGACTGCATGTAGCAGCACCCCTGTCTAATCATTTCCAGGCTCTTTAAAATGTTCCATTACTCTGATAGTGTGTCAGAGCTGCTATGTACTGTTTGTTGTTGCTACTTTGGGTCAAATACAGAGATGCTTCCAGGCTAATTTCAAGAATGCAATTCAAAATTTTTAAGGAAAAAATATATTTATTTATAGATTAGCCATAACTATTAAATCAACCACTTGGGCTAATTAAATAAATATTAAAGCTGATGGTGTAAATATCTTTTTGATATCCTGACACATGGTTAAGTGCCTTTTTTAATAGGATATATCAGTGTTTCATCACGGCAGAAAAGATGAAATAATGCAAGTTCAGCTCTATTCCTCCCTAGTTCCTATTCTCAAACGTTTTTCACATGGAATTTCAAATACAGGAGAGAAGTTTGTAATGGTACCTGGAAAAAAAGTTTGAGTTGTAAGACTCTTCACTGGAACCACTTAGACAAACTGGGTTGTCTTTTGCTGAAATATGTTTTGTTCTCAAGCTTTGAAAAAATAAGAAATGTTCTCATGGTTTAGTTATTATCAACTAACATTTTCAGAATGTTATATTTCCTTTTTTGCTTTGGGATAATTTTAAAATCAGATGTTTTAAAATACTGAGATATTTCATGTCACATACACAAAAATGCTAAGTGAATCAAGTTATTATGATTTTATCAAAATGAAATTCTGTGAATGACATAAGATTCTTTTTCATAGGATATTCCTTCAGGGAGAAATTTTACATTTTTTAAAATTATCTGGTTAAAAAATTCTGTAAAAAATCTGGTTTAAATGAATTAATATTTGTAGTGGAAATAAATCCATCAGTAATTTTTCAGTCAAATTCCAAATAAGGGTGGATAATAGCTTATACTTTCCAGGTGGTGTCAGCCAGTATGACACCAATTAGTGACTTGGCTAGATTTATCAGAAAGGCTCAGACTCATCCATGGAGCAATAATGGTGACAGTCATTTAAGTATATGGTCCAGAAATTAAAATAATTTAAAACTCTGAGAAAATAGCTCAGCATAATGCTGAGATGCAGGACTATGGGTTTCTATCATCAGCTTTGTCATTCTGTGTTTTGTAAACTATATTCAATCCATGTATTTTTAATGTTTGGTAGAATCTGAGCTGCTTCATTTCAGTTTCAAAATTGAATTTCTAAGATAACTTTAATAAAACCAGATAAACCTATTTCTTTGTAAGAAAGGGTAATTTTACTAAGCAAAGGTATATGTACCAGATATCTGATAAGCAATGGTATCTCTTGATATGTATGAATGCATTTTAATAAATACATTTTAAAATAAATATGGACTGATATTCCTGATTGTATTCCAGTATTTCCAGGCTAGAAAGGATCTCCATGCCTCTGCCCAAAAAAATTACATGAGTAGGAAAAATTGAGCATCTCCAACATTATAAAGTCAAAACTGGTTTCTGTCAAGCGTTGCAAGTGGTTCTCAGCTTGGTTACCTTTTGACATTTTCAGCACAGTCCCCTTACAGAAATCCCCTAGGCCCTGGAGATAAGTAGGGCTTTCCAGGACACAGATCATCTCATCCCCAAGCATGAGGCCCTCAAAGTGCCAACATCTCACCACAGTCACCAAGAGGAGCTGAAGGTGACCAGCTTGGCTGTAGACGTGCATGTGGCCATGCAAAGCTCCTGCACAGAATCACATCTCCCCAAAGAATTGGGATATCTGACTTGCTTTCTTCTTTCTCCAGAGGACTCTAGGTAGGCTGGTGTTCAGAATTCACTGCCATCACGGCAAGCTAATTCCCCCCCATGGTAATTGGGAACAATTTTGGGCAGGGGTTGCTGCAGATGACCCTCCCTCTGTCCCAGGAACAGAAAATGTCTTCTGTGCATAAGCTGTTCCATCACTGAAGCAGCTCATCCTGCTGGCATGTGCAAGGCACACTTATCAGAGTCCCCCTTCCATCCCAGAAAGGAAAAAAAAGGTCTTTTAATTCAGGAGAGATGCTTTTAAAAGACTCTTTACTTCTGTTTGTTTATATGAACTTCCTGTTGATGTCCTTGAGTATTTTGCCTGTCTAAGGAGTTTCAGCAGGACCCAATGCCAGGGTACACAGCAGAAACTCCTTGTCCCTTCTCTGGAGTATTATCAGCTGATCTGAATATCCTCTTCTGAGATTGTTTATTTACAATATTCCTCTTGGAGCATTTACAATCCACTGATGACTTGAAATTTAAGCAGTTATTTATAATCATGTTAAATAAGACCATATTTTTATTCCACTCACAAGTAAAGTTAGTTATCAGATTACATGTCTGTTTCATTCCTTTTATCTCTGCTGATACAATTCCCTGCTCTCAACAACGGCATCAAATGAACTTACATGTCCGACTATAAATCATGCACATGTCGAAACAATAATGCTGAAAGGATTATCATCACCCTCTGTAATTACAATAATGAAAAACAGATACCAAAAGGACATTTTTCTAATCCTTGAATAGTCCCTGAGGAGGTCAATTTACTTTTCTTTAGGGAATATTTAACACAAGTAAAATTATTGGTTTATATGTCTGTTGAAAGAACTGAGCTTTAATAAGCACAATGTCACAATATAAATTTAAAGTATATTTTATTGCACCATAATGGTGGGGGTCTCCAGATGGTCCTGATATACATAGTTTTATAAGGAATTGCTTTTTTGACTGAGAACACTGATCACTGTCTGATGAAATCCTGTGTCATAGCTGAGGTGCACTACTGTTTGTGGAAGCCTGTTGCAAGTAGCAGGAGAAAATATCATCCCCCAAGACATAATAGGCATTTTGTTTGGGAGCTGGGTTGTAGTGGAGCTGGGTGTTGTAGTTTGCCAGAGATTTTGGAAGAGAAGAATTTCTTGCCTCTTTGACCAAGTCTATTTAAGAATGGATCTCTGCGGTATAATAAAAGAAAATAAACACTAAGAAAAAGAAACCGCTATATACCATTTTTTTTTTTTTAATTGTAAGAAGAGTGTATCCAACTCTTCAGTCCTGAAATTTAAGCTCTGGAGTCTAAATTGAGTCATATATTTTAGGACTTGAGTACATCTTAGTGGATACATAGGCTTTTCTTTTCTTCATGGTGGCCAATTCTGTACCACAGAATTAGATTTCTTAATCCAATTTTTGAAGGCAAAAATTGACTCCTGTAGCAGATAAATTCCACATCTCTTGGTGTTTGCCTCTACTGTTGTTTCCTCTACCATCCAGCAAACCATTTTTAAGATAATGTTATTCTGACTATGCAGTAATAACCTTTAGCTTGGGCCCTTAGCGATGGGACAGGAGCTCAGATTTAAATGATCAGTCTTTGCCCGTCCAGCAAATTTTGACTTTTACAGGCTAAGGTGCACTCAGATGTGCAGTTTGTCAGCTGTGGTGGCAGCAACCTGCAACAGGCAGAAGCAGCAACCTCTTCCACTGGCATGGTAAGAGCTAGAAGTCCACAGCCTGAGCAATGAGGTTTTGGTTTCAGGAGTAGCTTGCCTGCTGCTTAAAGAAAGTGACAACAACAAAACCACTCCAAAATGTTCAAATGAGAGTTATTATCCACCTGCACAGCTGTTTGCCACTCAACCTTCTTCTCTGGTCACTCTTGCCACCAGGATTCTCTAGCATGTTCTGGCAGTTTTGTCCAGCATCTGCAGTAGGGAGGGCAGAGTTCTGGTCTCTGAATTTCCAGATGGACACTGAGAGGAAGCAGCAATTAAAAGGAATATGTGGAAAAAAAAGAATAGCTTATGATGAAGCACTGTGACCCTACTGTTACCCTCTGGGCCACACTGGGTCTAATTCCATAAGGCACAGTGTGTGTTTATGCTCTTGGAGTAACAGCTCACATGAATGACTGACACAGTGACTATCCCCCAAACAAATGCTTTATTGTAGAGCTGTTCAGCAGAGCTGCTTGATGAAAAATCCCACCTGGATTTCTCCCTCAGCAAGCCCATGTCACCCTCCAGCATGTCCCTGCCACGTGCTTGGGGAAGAAGCACTCCCCCATGCCTGTGGTTAGGAGAGGGCTGTCTCCATCTGAAGAGGCTTTGCTTTCTCTCCGGGCTACTTGTTTGTCTCCTGGTAGAGCCTGTGGAAGCTCTTGCGAAATGTGTGGGTTGCCAGAAGAAAATATTGCTCTGTCTTTTTTACAGAACCCAAGCTCACTTAAAACAAACCAATAATGGTTAAAGTGAGTACCTTGTGTCCTTTTTCAAAGAGTGTCCAGCACACAGATGGCCGATACAGAGCACAGGCTGAATGCAGCTTTTGAGAAACATAATTTGGTCTTCTCCTTTGGTGAGGGGAAGGGTAAATTGCCTTTTCCCTGAATGGGATCGCTCCTTTTCAGATGTCGTGGAGGAGTCAGTCCTGCAAAGCCAAAGCACTGAATGTGAATTGTCCATGCACAGTTGTCAGTATGAAAAGGAATATGGGCTCAGTGAAGCTACATCTACAAACCTAGGCCAGATCTGGAGTAAATCTGGTAGTAAAGTGTCTTGAATATTAGCTGGGAAGCTAACATTTGTAATCCATCCCTGAACACAGGTCCCGACTACTTTCTCTTGTCTTCAGATGATCTGATAGGTCCTCTGAGGCTATCCACTTTCAAAATTTGAATATATGGGCAGAGGCTGAGAATCATCCTCCCATACAAAATAAACATAAAAATCTAAGCTTGTTACTGAGACTCCTTTCAGAGTCAATAGAGATCTCCTCAACACAGACAACAGAGTCTGTGATCAGGTGAAACATGCCCCAGACTTTCACTGATAAACTAACTGAGTCTCAGAGGACTCTGAGGTGTGATTACCTGAGTAGCTCCAGTTTAGACACCTAGAGTATAGCCCCTTAAAATTAGGAAAGATGAATCCCAGCAAAGGCAATGAGTGTGAGCAGATGTTTTAAAACTTTACTCACTCTATAGATACTGAGCACTAGATTTTTAAATTTTTGCTTTCTTTACTGGACTATTGCAAAGAATTTTACCCTAGATAAGAATTTCTCTGATGTAAGACTTTGCCGGAGTAGCTCCCTCTTGTCAGTGTAGCCAGAGTTCCTGTTGGAGAGCCAGAGGCACTCTTCTGATAGTTGACAACTATGGACTGATGGAACAGTCCACGGTGCCCTCACCACCAGGAGAAAATCAGTACATAATCAGTCCTAGATTTAGGAGAATCATAAATTACCTTGGCAGCCTCTTCTCTGAGGGCAAATGTGGATCACCTGTGGCTGTGCAGGAGATCTTTACAAGGACTGGAAACTTGCCCTTCAAGTCAATAATATTTTGCTTAAATGCTGTGACGGCCTCTATAGACACAGCGACCTTGGGCACGTACCCTGTACTTGCTCGTTCCCCCACGAATACAAACAGGGCCTCAGCAAAGAGCTTCTTGCCAGCTCTCAGACCTTCCAGTCACCTCCCAGACCTCCACCCACTCATTTCCTGAATGGCACCTTTCAGAGTTCTTACCACACCACCGAAGGAGCAGGGGCTAATCCTAACTCTAAATAAATATTTCCTGTGTCCTTTACGGTCAAATCTGAACCATAGTAGCCTTCTTCAAATTTCCTACCAACTCATCCCCGGGAAAGAGTGAGAGTTCATGTTCTTTGTACATTGTCACCACTAGATAAGATCACTGTTATTACAAGGTACACCTATGACTAAGAGCAGAGCTGGTATTTGTGTCCAGGGTCCAGTCATGGACTCAGACTCCAGTTCTACAAAAAAAAGATAATAATAGTACAATATATATAATCCCCATGAATCCTGCATTTGAAGAAGACTTTAAATCTGCTGCTGAGACAAGATTTAATTTTGGCTGCCCTTCATCTCAGAACGTTATTACATTAGGTGCAGTAGTCAGCTTGCAACCATTTGAATATATAAAATATGTATTTATATAAATATATATAAATACAAAAAGTCCCCAGTTACTTTTTGCTGCATCCGACTTAACAGAGAAAGCCAATGTCCAGCATTTCTGATCTCTCCTCCTTTGCTCCAGTAATGCTCAGATGGGATATAGTGAGAGGAGCATCATGGAAAGCACTCTTACATATCACCCTGACCCTAAGGCCTAAACCATCAGACTCATTTAATATTACTCAGTCAAATTATATTCAGCTCTGTACAAACATCTAAAATAGATGAGCCTGAAAGAATAAATGCTAGCCCCAGACATTTCAAAGGCATTTGCAAAAAGATACTACTCAGGATTTTAGAGTTCTTGTTTTCATTACTCTGCACTCAAGTATTGGCCAAGTATCAAAGCTCCTGAAAGCAACAAGACAATTGGGATATGCAAAAAATTGGAAAAGAGCCCTCAAACTGTCCCTTGAAAGAAAGACTTCTTTTCTCTGAAGTTTTAGTCTCTCCTGAAAGGTTTCATTTTTACTGCATTTTTAAATCAATCTACAGTGATCCTTTAATTACACTGCTATCAATAAAACAACAATATAGCCTTAAAGCATTATAAATTCATACTGAAATTAATCTGCCTAGACCCCAGGGTTCAGACTACCATGTGCAGTCTCAATGTACAATGCTCTTTTGTTCTGCCCTCCTAATTTAGCCTTTGGAAAGTCCTCTGTGACACCCAAATCAAGTGGCTTCAGAGAGTGGCAATTCTTGCAGCAACTTTTCATCAATCATTTTCACTTTGTTCTCTTTTAAAAAAAGTGCATTCAATTTCCACTTTAATTAAGAAGCTGAAAACACAAGGTGAGGCATAAATAACAGAAAACTTGTAGAAAATACATGTCACCAGCAGAGCTATCTCCAGAAATGAAAGGGACTTTTCCAGGTGATTGAAACACTGCTTTTAATAGCATCAAATGTTAACTACTGTATATCTCAGTGATCCAAATTGAGTCATATAAAACTTTGTCTTTATCATCAGGAAAATAAATAAACACAATAGAAATGTGACACCCTTCTGTAAAGCTGTACCAGTCTGATATAGCTGTAGGACACTGTAATTCTTTTCTCCTCTCATATGAATCCTTCAGGATTTTACCTGAGGAGAAATTCTGTGAGATGTCAAGGGAATTTTTCATAACTTCTATTTTGCAGGATTTTATCATTTTGGTTATTTTTCTCCCAGAATTTTGGAAGATAAGAAACACCCTTACTGAAACAATAAAAAGACATCTAAAGACCAGTAGTGGTGACAGTGTCTCAACTTTTTTCATTTTTTAATTGAAATGAAATAGCACTATTTTATTTCCGTGGCTGTGGTCCACAGAATGCCTGAGGTCTGATGTGTCAGAGCCAGAAGCTCCTTCTGAGTGCTGTTTTCACCAGCTGCCTTAATTCTCTTTTGCTGTATATGTGCCTTCTACAAAAAGTTCTGCTGAACAACACCTTTTGAGTTTTTTTATTTATAGGTTGATGTATGGTGTGGTTGCCTGTGTCAGCAAGGCACTGGAGCTGATGATTCAGGAGGTCCAGTCCTGTGTATTTGGTTTCACAGATTTATGGCAGTGACCAAGAAGAGGAACTTACCCGAGTCTCAGGTATCCTTGCAACAACTCAGCAAATGGTAGGATCAAGCACAGCAGGAAGTTTCTGCTCCCCATAGGTGGATTACTAGTTACAGCAAAACCAATATTGCTTCTCTATCCACTCTCAGCCCCCAAACTTTTTTTGCAACCAACATTTTCTCACAAGACTTCCTTGGCATTTATTATTTTAGTGTGATGTAAGCTTGGACAGTGTAACCTAGGACATGACGTACCTTTTTAGGACTCTGTGGAATAAGCTCACTGCCTTGAGTGGTTTAGCGATGAGGGCAGAGAAAGAGACTAAGCCAGTGGAGAAGAGGGGAAAATTTGGATTTCTGCACTTAAAGGAGGGAGCAGAAGTTGGCCAACCTTCTCTGCCAGGGAAGCACCAGCATGCACTGATGGTGGGGTCAGAGGATGCAAATTATTTCACCAGGGAGCCTAGGAAGGCAGTTACTTAAACCCACTGGACTATGGAGAGTTAGAGGTGGAGTAAAACAATAGATGACTTGGCTCTGAATGGCAGAGCCTCTATTAGCCTTGCTGTGCTAATTCCCTCACCTATAACTCAGAAGCAATAATAAGAATACTGATCTCCAGGGCTCTTTAGGCTTTTTAACATGCAATTAATAAATGCTATTTGTACAGCACTGACTTCAACTGTGCGACTTAATGTGAATAGATACTCAGAAAGGAGGCACACAGCAAGTGATACTGAACCTTAACAGCGCAGACAGCAACTCTGCAAAGAAAAATGCAATGACCTCTTCAGGGTATTTTCCTCCTTCATTATGCACAGACTGCAGATTTTTTAGCCAGGTGTTCCAAGGAGTGAGGAAGGTGCTGCTGTGAGACCCATGCACACCCTGCTCTATGCCAGGTTTTCTTCTTGGCAGTGCACCAGGGCCAGGTGGATTCCCTGGCCACAGTGACTCCTGACTGTGGATTTCCTTCTCAGCCTCAGTGGGATGCAAAAGCCCAAAGTGGCAGAAAAACACATCTCTAAATTAAAATTTTTCTGGTTTTAATAACCAGAGTCAGCCAGAGAGAGGAGTGTGTATGTAAGCATATTTGTAGGGAGGAACTCCCTTTGCCTAGTGAAAGAAGCAAAAGTTACTCAAATGATTAGGCTAAAAAATGACAGTATATACTGGCAGCTGTGAGTGAATATCAGCTTTAGAGATGTGATCCCTTGATCAAGCAACTAAAAGCTTTCAAAATGTTGTATTTGAGAGAATATAGAACTAGATAAAAGACATTTTCTTTTATCTAGTACAGTATGTTATAGAAATGAAATTATCTCAGAATCCTTCTGAAGTTGGTAGGTGAGGCCACTGTGTTACTTTCATCACCCTGAGTACTGATGAAACCTCTGTTATTCAAAGAAGTACCCGTACATCTGAGCAGAAAAGACCAAAGTTTTGTTTCCAGAATTGAAAGATAAAGTACTGTAGTTTTTCAGAACTCTTTTCCCAGTTCTCTTGATATTTTCAAAGGAGGAGTGAAACAGGAGTCAAAATTAAACTTCCCTGAAACAAAATACATTTTAGTTCAGAAAGGTATGGTCAAATTTTGTCAATCACATCACCATCACATTTTACTATGTCTGTTAAGAGCTCAGTTAAACCTGAGAAACCTTTACAAAGTGTTTTTTTTTTTTATAACTGCCTTGATTACACCCTGCTCCTGGTCTGAACCATGTGCCCTCCCTCACCACAGTACCTGCTATAAACGGCTGTCCTGAGGGGGGAGAATAGGAAATGGAAGAATATTGCATCAGGTAATTAGTACTATTAAGACATATCTATCTATCTATCTAGATATGTACATGTATTTAAATGCTACAAAAGCTTGGCAGGATACAGCATGGATCTATGTCTGACACATAAATGTGAAAGTCGGGCCTCATTCTTTATTGCAAAGTATTTATATTAGGAAAATTGGTTAAACATGTTCTGCATCCATGCAGACTGAGGATATTACACAGCACCACAAAGCCAAGTAATTCTACGACATACAAGAGCTGTTCTTGCAAAAATTTAGCTTTTAATGTTATAATTGTTTTATAAGCTGGACTGGAATGTAGAAATATTTTTTAAAGTCAAATTTTATTTTTACAAACAGGGGAAAAAACCCGGGACATCTACTATTAGATTGTGCTACTATAAAACGTTTCAGAAGTAAGAAGGATGAATTCTGAGAAATGAGAGATTGCAAAGACTTTCCTACTTCATTATAGAGCGTAAAGCTGTGGACACCCAGCACTTTAATTTCCACTCTGGTAAGTACTTGTCATCTTGAAAAGTTTCATTTTCATGGCAGTTTTGGAAGGCAAATATCTATGGGCCTTCAGGATACTGTTTGCTCGCTTTTTCTGATAAACTATAATTGCATTTCCCAACATACTCATTTTTTTTCCCCTGTTTACAGTCACAGGAATCAGGTTTTTATAATACTGTTATCTAAAGGGAAAGAAAAAGCCAAGCAACTCTTGGAGTCCTCCTGCAAAACCAAAACCCGTCCTGAAGGTTTTGCCAATGATCAGAAAAACTAAAACCAAATAATAAAAGGAAAGTTCTCAAACCTCTGCTTTATAGTATTTAACCACCAATGTAAATCCTATTTAAAAAAAACCCCCAAACAACTCTAATTCCATTTGTCAGCTCACATCAGAAAGGTGTTTTGAGTGACTGATAAACATAGACCCTCCAGATTAAGTAATCAATGATGATGTTCTCCTGCCAGGCACAAAACAAACAGCAAATGTTTAGCAGAAGGACCTGGGTGTGTAGGGGACCCAAGACATGGAACTGTCTTGACATAGTGGCTCTTGAAAATAACTACAATTCTTTTGACTGTACATCTCAAGGATCTTTAGGAAGGTGGCCAGATTTTCAGTACCAGAGGAGCCTGAAGCATATGCACAAAACCAGACTCAAAGATGTTCTCTGAGTCAATGGCAAAAAAAGAATGACCCCCCATCACTGTGTTCTTGCCCTACTGTCTTCCCCACACTTGGTGAAACCAGTTAGGGCTGGACAGCTGATGGCTTGCAGAACAGAACAGAGCACTGTGGAGTTTGTCTTTTCCATGAAAACCATGAAGAATTCCAATGCCAGTCTAGAAACATCCCCTCTCAAAACTGTCTTAACTTCCAGAAGCAAAGTTAGAGCTCTCCTCATCTCCAGGACGATCACAGGTTTATTGGCACTCACACAAATGACCACAGCTGTTTGCAAGATGTTGTTGGGTCCCCTCTGAGACTACCATTACCTGCCTAGTGCAATGTTGATATGTAATTTATTCCTTTGGAAGGGCTCCATCATCATATAACAAAATACCATAAATCTCCCCTTGAGTGTCACTGCCTTGGGATAAGCCAGCATGGAAAGGTTGGAGGGATTGCTTTACATCAGCTGAGTTTGCTGCTTGGTCTTGCTGTGAGATAATGATTCCTGAAAGTGTTTTTCTGGCACCTTTGTTAGGACAGTGCCTCAGATGCAGTAGATAGGAAACCAAACCAGTTAGCACTAATAAAAGTTCACATGTGCAAGTGCTATTTAACTATGGAACAGAACAGACTTTTTTAACTCTTTTTCCCTCTGCTAGGTTGGGAGACAACACTAGGTGCTGCTTGTTGTCTGGATGACTGCAAGGTCTTTCCCTGGACATGGACATTGTAGGATCAAGCCAAGAGGTGGCAGTACTCCTCCACCATTCCCGGCCCAAGAGGTGCCTCATCCCACTGCAAATTTCATTTTGCAGCATCAGTATCATCATCTTCTCCTCTGATTTATTTCTATTTACAGCAGAGGAGAAATAAAGATTCCATATTTCTCCTGTGCTGGGAGGGCTTCTCTTCAGCAGGGGAGCTACCTTGGGTTTTGGCATCCTGCAGCAAAGGGGGGCATCTCTGCCACCTCCACTGTGCAGGAGAGCCCATGGAGCTGCAACAGGTCCCCAACGGTGAACAAGGTTTTAATTTTGCTGAGGGGCATGGTTCTTAAAATGCCATAAACTGTGAACACGCAGCTGGAGCAGTTTATGGACTGCAAAGAAACTCTGAGTATTTTATCCCCAGTATTAATTCAAAGGGCATGCTTTGTTATTTCCTGTTTCATTGTTGTTTGTAAAATGGTTTAATGGGTAGTGAGCAGCAAATTGTTTAAAATCTGCTGTGCACATTGATGCGGTTTTATATTGCTAGAGAGGGAAGGATTTCACTGCTTGGGTGTGAGGGAGAGAACAAGATTATCCTGATAATGAAAACCACAGCCAATGCATTTACTTTGGAACAATTGCTTCAGTGACATTACCATGTAGATATTTTAATCAGAAATAAAAGTGCTAATCCTCAAATGCAGGCCTAACAACAATCAAAACAGCTGCATGTTTTCAAGAAAAAAAAAGGAAACTGAGCTATTAGTAATGAGGTTTACATGCAGCCAAGGAGAGCATTTTCTGTCAAACAAAAGTGATCCTATTTAAAATATAAAAGGCAATGTTTATGAAGAACTGGTAATGACCTAATGACAGAATTAGTATGGATCACTACCTCACAGTATCTAGGGCATTATACCTGTGAAATTTTCTCATGGATAATAAAGACATCTACTGCATAGCAGAGGCAGTGAGAACAAGAACAAAGGGACTGGCTTGCATCCATACAGCTAAACTCTTTACCTCTCCTCAACAGTGTGGACTCATCTATTCTGACTTCTGGGAACATTCCCTGCCTTATACGCTCCCTTGAACAGTGCCCAGGAATGCTAGCTAGCCCAGGACACCCTAACAATGCAGATATAGAAGGTAGTGTATTTACTACGTGGTTTCCTGAGCAGTGCAGCACGCCAGCAGTGGATCAGCAGAGATGGCCGGGCAACAGTACCCGTGTCTGTGTGCTGGCACTGCTGGGTTTGCTGGCATGGGCGTAGCCAAAGATCTGTGTCAGCTGGAAGTCCCTGCCCACTGACCAGACACTCCCAGGATAGAAGTCCCTTTGTGCCTGGCAGAGCTGCTGTCCCAGGCCAGGCTATTGCAACATGCACACTCGTGTAGCTGGTT
The DNA here is from genome assembly GCA_013397195.1 of Hylia prasina. Taxonomy (NCBI): domain Eukaryota; kingdom Metazoa; phylum Chordata; class Aves; order Passeriformes; family Sylviidae; genus Hylia; species Hylia prasina. The sequence continues at coordinate 414,440 of VYXD01011668.1, read as the reverse complement.
CTGTGTACTCCTTACTAAACTTCCTCTGCAAAGCTGAAACTCTTTACAAAAATCCATTTTCACTCCAGGTCTTTTTTTGGACTTCACAACACGATCCATGACTTCTCAATATATCATGGTGGGGTGAATCAAATTTTGAGAGCATTTCTGTTCCATCTCCATGAAAGTACTGCCCCTCTTCCTTGTGGCTTTCCTGACTTACCTTGGTGGCAAACAGATCAGAATCTGTCCCTAAGCCTGGTTTCAAAATAAACAGAAGGCAATAAGACTTTCAGTTCCTGCAGAAGGCCAAATACTGAAAGGGAAACTCATGGAAGAGATCTTCATGCAGACTGAAAATCCTCTGATCTTTGTGGAGGCAACATAAGCAGGCTGAACAAGAGTTACAAGGAGTCCTTCTGTGTACCTGACAAGAGAAGCAGGTGGAACCCTTTGAGCTAAGGTGATTCTCATGTTTTGGAAAGACATGGCAAAAAGGCTTTTCTTCAGCTTCTAAAGTATTCAACCTTCAAGGATGGTGGCAAATCCTATTTTACCATCTTTTTGTAATAAAAATGAAGGAAAAGGCTTTTACAGCAAGGCAATCTTCCATTATAAATGGGGTCATGTAAAGAACTATAGTTATCCTTGTTCAGTTTCTGTACATTTACTTTTATTGAAACACCTGAGGCAAAAAGGAAAAAGTTTCTTTTCACAGTAGTTAGGAGCAGTGAGGTGACTTCCCTGGGCTGGCCACTGATAAGTCTCTGGACTAGACACATGAGGGACTCTGGATTTTGATTCAGCATCAGCACTGGCCTACCAAATGGCCATGAGTGAACCATCTTCTTGGCTAGTTGTTTGTCCTGACTGCCTAAAATGCAAGCTCTCAGAACAGGAAATATTCTTCCTTCCATCTCCTGCAGAGGCATCTTGGCTTCAGCTGAGGGGCATAAGTGCTAAGGTAAAAAGCCTCTTTCATCCATCTATTTTTTTCCAAAGGTTTTAAAGTGGAGCTTATGAGTGTACAGGTGTTATCCAGGAGGAATATATTTGGGGTAGGATTATCAAAGACATTAAGTGATATTCTAATTTTGCACACTTCAAAGGCAATTTTATGTCCATCTTCACCAAGAACAGAATTAAGTCATTGTGGAAAATGTTTTTTATAAATGCTACCTTAATTTTCCTTTTTGAGAGTGAACTCTCACCTTTTGCTAACAGGGTGCTAGGGGGTTTTTGAGAGGTTTTAGTTGTAAATTAAGTTTTTATGTAGAAGCAACCCATCAATGCACCACTTCCTCCTTATGAGAGGAGCTGGGAATGGTCAAACAAGTTACACAGCTGGTCTTACCAGCTACCAAAATACATATTACAGGAAAAACATTTCCCCTTTTTACAAAATCTTAAGCCAAAATTAAGTGTAGGAATTCAGGAAAGTTTCTCAAGATTTGTAACCATTCTAAATAAGGTAAAATATTATTCACAGACTTATTACAAAGGCTGGTAGCAAACCTCTCCAAGTTTACTCACAGGCTTTCTAGTACTCACTGTTTCTCTCTGGGCCAAAAATTCTCTGAGGATGAACTTCTTTCCAGTGGCTTTTGCCACTTTTGCTCTCATCCAAGCCAGAAAAGCAGAAAGCTGCAGCAAATAATCAACTAATACAACTCTAAGCCATAATTAGAGTTGTGGCCAAAGCCACACCCTTAAACTTCACTGGTATGTGGAGGCTGCTGTAAGTAAGAGGCTTAGTAAGATTTTGCTTTGTAAAATAAGGAAAGGTCAGAGCTCTGTTTATGGTGGGACAGTGCTGGGGAGAAGCTAAATAAACACCTGAAAAAAACCTTTCTCTGTTCTCAATGGACCTGTTCAGCTCTGTTCATTCCCACAGTTTCGAGGAAACAGGGATTAACAGGGTAAGGAACACTGGAGCCCAACTGCATTTATGGGGAATGGCACCACTGCTCTCCTCACAGGATCAGTATCTCAGATCCAGGTTGTCAGGGGCCTAGGTCTGCAAGTGTGCAGAAAGAATTCAGATACTCTCTAACCCACACACAACCTTTGTCTGAGGCTCATAGGGGACAATCTGCCCACTGGAATATCCTTAGCTTAAATGCCACAATGCTAAAACAATCAGCTGGAGCACCACAGCAGCTCAAAGAAGAAGAGGTGGGGGCCCAAGTTTCCTAAAGAGTCAATAGGGAATCCTTGGTATCACTGAAGTGTGATCTCAATGGCAAAGAGTAAATGTTTCCCAGAAGAGGGAACTGCTAGAAAAGGGTGGTTTTCTTCCCTGTAGCTCAGATTGCTGTCTGTGGGCTGCATTTTCCCAACTGTTGAAAATTTGGTAGAGGATAAATACCTGCTAATGGAGAGCTTGTTCTTCAGAATTAAACTGGGGATGGGAATCCCAAGGGCAGACTATCTTCAGCAGGTAGCAGTTCCTACTGACTCTTCCAGCCAAAACCTCATAACTCTCTTATAAACACTGCTTAACCCAAAAGAGTCCTCAAAAGGTCAAAGCTTGCTTTGCGGCTCATTAGTGGAGCCCAGAGAGACTTAAAACCAAATATTTAAAACCATGTATGTATTTATTTACAAATCAAGGGACAATTCTTCCTTTTCATTGCCAAACATTCATTATATTTGCAATGAAGCATACATGTGAACAGGGCCTGTCTCCTAGCACTGGGAACTTCTCGTCATCATTAATTTTTTGCAGTGGCATGGACACACGAAATGGGCTTTCCTGACAGAGTTGGCAAGAGTAACTCAGCTATGGCAATAGTCTAATCCCTTTTTCTGTCCATGGCTTGCATAAAGATATCATAGATAATGGTGTCAGTGCTTTTCACATTAAATCCCTGCACCTATAGGATGTCACAGAAGGGCTACAATAGGGCTGAGTTATCTTGACACCATAAAGCTCAGCAGAGATGGTACCATACCAAGTACACCAATGACATGAAATTGCCTGGCAGCATCCGCTGGGCTCCTTTCTTCATTCTTCCTGTGACCAGGTGAAATTTTCTGTTCAAACTTGGGATGACATGAACTGACACCTCTCTTCTACCCCCATCCTAAGACTGATTTCTCCTCAACTTGTTTAGAATGAGACTAGGGCCACCTGTGCATGAGCTGTCAGGAAATGTGGTGCTTTCACTTAAACAGCAGGCAGCTATCAAAACAGCAATAAGAGAGGCTATCAGGCTCAATAATGGAATGCATTAAAAGTAAAACGACTCTCTGAAGTCCAGTAATGTTTCTTTTACCATTTGTCAGGTGTATAATCACTTTGGAGAATAAGAATAGTGGGGTCTTTGTAAAATCATGAATCAACATTCCCAACAATTCAGCTGCTGTAAGTAGGTCAGGTCAATACCCTCACATCTCAGAAAACTTAAGCCCCTCTGTCTCTTGAGAACATTACATCAATAGATGCCTCCACTAGTACAGAAAATGACAACTCGCAATGTAATACCAGGAGATCCCCTTTAACAGCTCTTCTATAGTAACAGCTGCTGGGCTCTGCTCTGGGTGTTTGTCCTTGTTTCCAAAAGGCCATATATATTCTTCTGGCTTTCTGTGAGAAAAGCTTTTATTGTTTTCAGGATGATCTTTTTACTTTTAAAACATAAATAGTGGAATGAAACAGGTAATTCTTAAGAAAAGACAATCAGACTAGGAATCTCAATATGGTTAAATATGTTGTTTCTAAGAACTTGAAATAGTTTGGTTAATATTCAAAACTATGCACTTCTCGTTCACTGAGATTTGTTTTCAGCTTTGCTGAAAGTCTGAGATATACTGTTGTTCATGGCAAAATTTATGACTTCTTCTGGTAGACCTAGATTTTACCCACACAGTTCATATGATGATCTGTGTTCCCACGCCTTGTAGTGCCACACTCTTTTGTTGTACTTGCCATTTCCCACCTCAGAAGACTCCTCTCTGCATTAAACCTCTCTTTATGTCTTTTACATATTTTGTTAAAATGCCACAGTGAGTGTTGGCAATGACTGAAATGTTACTGCCTCCCCTTAGTTGCACAACAGACAGTGGGGAAAGACAAATTGAATGGAAAGATTTTTTGCAGTATTTTTTCCTTTAAATAGTGTCACCTTCCAGTAACTCAAGCGCTGCTCTGAATCTCTGTGATAGTCTCTGGCCATGAGACAAGGACACTGAGGTTAGTTCTGAAGTCTGCAGGCAGTGATCACCCCTCTGGCTTTGCCTGGGCAGAAAATCCAACATCTGACTGATGCCTGATCATCTCTCCACCAGTGAGACACAGTACAGATGTGGTACCTCCTCTACTAAATTGACAGTTTTCACTAAAATGGTGGGGGTTTAGTTATCTTTAAGCCTTCTACCACATTTTAAATTTTGTTTGGAATTGACTGGTGTGTTGGGCAGATTCAAAATGATAAAGACACCACCTGCTTTCAACACACCTCTCAGGCCCCTGTTAAAGCAAGAAGCACGAGCTGTGTATGACCTGTCTTTCTTGTGATGCTTGCTAATCTTTGGACATCTTGTCTTATGCTTTAAGCCAGAAGAAGGAAGTACAAGGTTGGATGAAGTAATTTCTAGTGATTCTCTTTCTTTGCTGATAATTATACAGGATAGTTCCTAGATTATATCTGGATGAAGAAAAATAAAATTGTATTTGAAATATCTGAGGATATGAAGAAGGGGGCTTCTTCCAACTCCAATTTTTTCAATATTGAAAGTTTTTGAGTATGAATGGAAACATGATTTTACAAGAAGTTCATAGAACGAAAAATCACTCTGCCTAGTTCAGCAAGGCACAGTTAAAAAGAAAATATATGAGAATGGAGTTTGACTGATATGTCTTTAATGTATTTATGCTCATAACACCTCTGTTCTCTTCCTGACCTCTTGTTTCAGTTATTTATTTCTGATGTTAAAAGTTCAGGCAGCAAATGTTCTTTGAGAGCTGTAATCAATTTTCTGAATGGTGAAAGAGAACAATAAGATTTTGTAGCAACTGAGTTGCATCTTAGCCCTCGGTGGTGAAAAATGTAAGCTATAGAAAGTCCTTTTCATCTTTTAGTAAGGGTCCATTATTTCTGTATATCTCTTTTCTGTGCCTTAGGAAAAGGTTTGTACAGTAAAGAATGACTGACTATGTAGTAGTTCTTTCTTCTTTTGCCAAGCTCTTTTTAGTTTTGGCAGCAATTCTATTTTCCCTGTCATCATCTAATGTCTATTTATTTTACATTGCTACAAAGCCAGCGCAATTCCCTCATAAATCCCAGGTTGTGAAGATGAAGAAACATTTTGATTCCTTTTATTAAAATTCTCCAATGTCCTCTTTATGATTCCTATCATCTAATTAGGTTTGGAAAGGTCATCCGTTTAAAAAACTCTTGGAAAATAATCAATTGAATTAGAAGATCAGAGGTTGCCAAATGCCTTGCATTTCTGTGCTCTGAAATACCTGATCAATCTTGATTGTCACAGGTGTCACAAGAGTGCTTGTCACTAATTGTTGATCTAACTAACCTCATAACCTCACTCCCTTTCTTTCACCTCCACCCTGCTGTCCTCCCTGGCTCTCGTATGCACACAAACATTTGAGACATACACACACACAGCCCCCATTAAACCCCTAGGCAAGTGAAGATATTACCCTTACTTTGAATGTTACTTCAACAATTCAATATTCTCCATAGCTGCCTAAGAGAAGATGGGAACAATGACAATGGGAAGCTCCATTGGCTTAATGCCATCATCAGCACAAAGTTGTGAATATTTTATGGAATCAGGTTGGGACAATGCAAAACTATATTACGTTAATCAGAAAAATGTCAACTTTTTTATTTTTCTCATTTCATAGCCAGTTACAAATACAAGAGTTTTAAATTATTGCCCTCAGTGTGGGGAGAGAGAATGTCTTCTTCTGGATCATATTACCTCTCACAGTACAATACCAGATCCTTCATGTCCCAAAGGTGTAATTCTTGGCTTCAATGTTAGGAAAAATTTTTTAGAAGCAGCCAGCCTCAGAGGATGCTGTGATGTTTTCTGAGCTTGGATGGTGTAGACAGTATTTCACAGCTACTTGGTCACTAATGAGCTCACTGTTAAGGTGCTGTAAGACTGAAGTTGGAGCTGCTAATTAACAGGCAGATTCCAAAGACACCGTGCAATAAAAGTGAAAGATTAGAATGGTTGTATTGAAACAGCAGCAGAAAAAATGCATCCCCATGGAGTGTCAAGGTCTTGGACAGAAGTAATCCCACCTTCATACCTCTCCCTGCATCCACACTCCCGCTGGGAGAGATGATTGACTCATTCCGTCACCTCATGCACAGCACAGAAATGCACAAAAATCAGTAAATCTGTCTGCTAAAAATTATGAGTAATATGCCTCTTGTGATCACAGCTTTCCAACTCACACTCTAAAGAGATTGCAACAGGGATGAATTTACCTTTCATTGATATTTTTCAGGATTCCACTTCTTTTTTATTGAAGTGATACTTTTTAATGAAGTGGTAGTTTGTTTTTCCCTACTTTTATTAGTTCCATCTCAGTTTCGAGTTCCTTAATATGAGGTAACATATATCTGAGTTCCTAACTATGAGGTCTTATATATACACAAAATGATCATGATATGCACAGAAATATGTAGGGCTAAGCATTTTATTTTTGCAGCTTTTCTGCTGAAGTCTCCAGAAGGCCGTGGATGTTCTCCATTTAACAGCCACTGTCCCCCTACTGTGTGTCTTGAGCCCTGAAATTCAATTCCATTAAACTATAAGGCTTGTATGTTTTATATTGCATTTTAGTATTAAATATGATGCAAACAAGACCAAAAATCTGAAATATCTGAACTTTTAATTTTTTTGCTGTGTCTTCTTAATCAGAAAGAAAAATGTTGAACTCTTCATGCCCTCCTTGTACTAATGCATCATTTAAGAGGACATTAAAAACACATGAGTTCACTCAGGGAGAGGTTAGGAAAATGTCTTTTGATACAACTGTATTTTATGAATAATTAATTAAAACATGCAAACACTGAGAGATTTGGGGTTCCGTATTTTGAACCTATGTGTCTTAAAGGAATGCATCACACACAAGAGGGTGCATAAGTGAAATCTTCACCATTTGCAGGCAGAGAGGAGTATTTTGCCTTTCCATACACTAACATGATAACTCTGGAGCAGTGAAAAGAGAGCAAATGTGAGCGTGTGTGCATGAGCACACCTCATCCCAAATATCCATCATGGGAAGTTGGTGGGGAGTTGCATGTGAGAACATGAGCTCTGGCTTTTGCCTTTTGCCTTCCTGCTGTCCCTCAAGAGCTTCCTTTGCCTTGTGCCAGGCACTAGTTTAACACAGGCCTTGCCTTTGTAAAGGCAATAACTGTTCTCATCTTTCACGTTGTGCTAGTTTTTTTAGCAACCATTATCAGGTGGATCAGACATCCTGCTCTTCCAAAAGAGGGAGGACAAGTTACCACGTGCTCAGATTGTGTCTTGGCAGAGAAGTGTTAAATAGGTCTTTCCCAATACAAGCACAATGGTCAGTCATACATCCTAAATGTCTATAAAGACTGATCTGTGCTCTTGCAACTAAATGGAGCAATGACCAGGAACTCCTGGGAATAAAAGCCCCCTGTGTTTCTGAACTTTCCGCCTTTCTAACAATTAAAGAACTAAGGAAAAAGCAATCAAATTTACGAGGACTGAAAAAAGAAATTAAATATTATCTACCTCGTAAAATGAACTTTTAAACCTGAAGTCATATTTCTTCAAGCCTAATACTTTAGTTTATCTTTGATCATTATAAATTATCCTCTGTAAAGAGTAGTGCTTGGGAAAGTAGTTGGCAGCATTTACAATTGGAGTTCATTCTGCTTTATTTATTGAAAAATGCTAAAAAGTAAAACACTGAAGTACTTCACATTAAAATGGTATGAACCCACCAAGATAACTGCTTGTAACTGTCTGTGTAAAATTATGGTCACAGTAACCACCTCTGGCTCCAGAATAAACTTTCCATGCATGTGAGATCCAAATGCATTTGCTCACTCAGATTTTCACTTAAATTATTATCTTTCTTCTTCCTTTTTTTTCTTCATATACATGAAAACCTTTAAAGGAGAAAGATGGAAAAAGGCATCAAATACCTGTCACCTTAGGGGATGATGAATCATTACAAAGAAGAATCCAGACAACTTTCAGTGAACACTTCATTTCTCTCCTTCACTGACACCAGTAGCATGTGAATACATACATAATTGCACAGGGCAGATAAATTCCCAAGAGAGATTTCATTCCTTCCAGAAAACTATTTTCCATTGCCAAAACCTCAGTCCTCCAATAAAGGGGTCATAATAACTAAATATCAGTATACATTCCCCCTGCACCAATTTTTCCGCCACTAGGTTTTGCAGGGTGTCCTGACTTGCTGGCAGCTGGAACGGATCTGTTCACTGGAAGACAAATTCCAATTTTGTCGTAGCTGACTGCCTTTCACTATATTAATATTATTGTTCATAATATTAGACAACTCACAGGTAAATAACTACTTAGTGTATAGCCAGAGCAAAGCTCTTGCATTTTGACTGTCACACTGATTTTCATCCTTGCTGAAAAAAAGAAAGTTAGAAAAACTTCTGGTCATTTTTCACTAGGAAAACAACCATGCCTTGTGCTTGGGCTACTCTCACCTCCAGACTTCAGCAAATTTCCTGAGAATCTGATGTTGTTGGCCCTTGAAGAGTGACTCGAAGCAGAAGAACAATGTTCACTTTGAACAGTGCTCAGGGTGCAGAGGGGAAGCTCTGGGGAGCTGGGAGTTGCTGTCCTGCCAGGCACCACCATGAAAGGAGGGGTTTCCATGGCCTATGGTGATTTGGACGGGGTTGGGATCTGTTGCCATTGTGGAAGCAAGGTCCCACCGCAGGCTGGACGTGCTTGCCTGCATCTGGCCTTGCTCTCCTGCTCCTGTGAAACAGCAGCTTGAGAAGCACAGCTGTTCCTTCCATCTCACTCCACACTCTGCCCAGAACTTCCAAGCCATACAGCTGGCATTGAAGGGTTCCTGAATCCTTGTTTGAGACAGGACATAGTTCTGGGAAGGCACACGTCCTCCTGCATCCCACATTTCCTTTGGTAAGTCCTGAGGGAATGAACCTGGGTGGCCTCGCATTAGTATTGAGACTCATTTTATTGGTTTGCTAGTCCATTCCCAAAGCTTTGCAGCTGGTCTTTAAATTTATGGAAATGCCATTATAAATATTAGAAAAAAACTGACTTCATGGGCTCTTGCAGCCTTTTCACTGTAATATGATTTATTTCTAAACCTGTCATCTCTTTGCTTGTTTATTTGGCCACCCCTCACTGAAGGGTGATCCCAAGATCTGAGATGGCCTGTGCTTTGATGCTCCCAAGAACCTTTTCAGAATCATTAAGGTTCACCAACTTTTTGATCTTTGATGTGAGTGCCTATGAGCAAGGCTTCAGTTTGAGCTGAATTGGATGTTTTTGGGGAATATATATCCAAGTGTGATGAGAAGAGCAAGCACTTGTGAGGGCCATTATGTTGGACCCATTAAGAAGTTATTTTCTTGCAAATCTTTGCAAATCTCCAAGCTGACACAGAAGAGTTCATGCCTTAGAGCTTTCCAGGGTTTAAGCACAGAATTCTCTATTTTCAAAGAGCCAGGGCAGACATTGTTTGGATTTCATTAGAAACTGATCAGACATGCTGGATCTGAAATAACTGCTGCCCATGGCCAGCTGGAAAATACCCACTTGTTGCAAGGAAAGTCTAGCCCACTAATTATCCTAAAAAATTCATGTAGGAACTTTCTTGACCCATTTTTCCCTGTTCCTTTTTTTCCCATTCCTTTTTTTCCCGTTGAAGACATGGATCAATTGCTTTCTTAGAAAAACTTAGCTGATTTCAATGTCATATTTTGGGAGGTTTAATAATCAAAAATGTACAATGCTAAGTCATGTGGCATAGCTGCCACAAATTAGCAATAAATAATATACTGAGAGCCTTTATGGCAGGGAGAAACATATGAATTTTGAAAAAAAAAACCAAAACAAACCCAAGAGGTAACTAAATTATTCCTCATTTTTAAATCTGATCATTAGTCAAACATTTAGAATATGAAATATTGAGTTTAGCTACATTATTCAGTATTTCTCATTTTAACATGCATTTGCACTTTTGGTTGTCAGCTAGGACAGAAACCAAGGGAAGCCAAAATACCTAGACAGGAACAGATAAAAGCCAAAATACCGAGACTGGAACAGACAAAAGCCAAAATATTAGCCAGAAACAGGAAGTACTGGACATCTTACAAGACAACCTCCATACTCTTGTGAGATTCCCAGCCAGGGGTGTTGACTGAATAGATTCAAATTATTTGGACAAGCTTTGAGTAATTATCTAAATCTTTAGGTATTTAGCTGAAGCACACACTGAAGTCTGAGTCTCTCACTATTCGCCTGTCACTTGAATAAATGACCATTTCTCAGACAGTAAGGCAAACTTGGAGTGGGAAAAAACTCAGCTAAGATATTAAAGAATGGCTTCACAGTAGATGTTTCTGTCTGCTTTCTAGGGCATTAGAGAAAACAGATTTTTCCAAATAGTGATTAATTCATTAATTATTATAGTTGTACATTTACTGTTTGGATTTTTTTTCTTCTGTTTGGAGCTGTTGATCAGAAAGGAGCAAAAAGGATTCCAAGCCAGTTCAGCAGACAAGAATGACCAAAGGGCTGATGGGTTTTCTCCTGCTCTCTGTGTCACTCACCTCTGTACATCTGACCAATCCACAGAGCAGCACAACACACCACAGTGTAGCATGTGCTCACTTGAAGTTCTTAATTTGCTGTCTGCACATAATGTAATATTGGATCCCAAACTGGATCCCTGTCTACTATGTTGTTCTTGAGGTTATTGTTATTGTTGTTATTGTTATTGTTATTGTTATTGTTGTTACAACTAGTACTATTATATTTGCCAACACCTGCCTCGTAAAGAGAAGCCGTGCTCCATTCCTGATGTTTCCAATATTTCAGTATGTAAAGGGGGCTTATATATAAAAGGAGAGCAACCTAGTTCTATCACTATCTGCAACCCAGGCAGATAGTGATAGAACAAGAGGGACAGTTTTAAACTAAAAGAGGAGAGATTTAGATTAGATAGTACGAAGAAATTCTTGACTGTGAAGGTGGTGAGGCACTAGAACTGGTTGCTCAGAGAAGATGTAGATGCTCTATCCCTGGAAATGTTCAAGGCCAGGCTGTCTGAAGCTCTGAACAACCTGATCTAGTGAAAGGTGTCCTTGCCCATGACGGGGGCTTGGAATGAGATGATCTCTAAGATCCTATGATTTTTTGATTCTATGATTATCCCCTTATTCAGATGGCACTTCTCCCTAGGTGTGAAACGGGCATAAAGTAAATACTTACTACCACTGCAAAAATTATCTTAAGAGAAGAAATCACATTGGGAAAATAATTTCTCATGATTTAAATATTTTGACTACATGTGGAGAGAATGACATTTTGAAATTCATTTTTCCACTGGCTCTCTCACCAGGAAAGAAACAACAGAAAATATTGGTTTGTGTTTGCTGTATTCTCATAAAATACAGGAATGTTATAAACTTAGCTTAGCATCCATCAACCCTTGCTTTCTCCACTCTTGGAAAGTTTTATTGTAATGAAATGTAATAAATGTCATTATAGTGGGCCAATGTTGATAAGATGATAATTTCTTGAAAAAGTGTTTTAAAAAAACTCAGCTTCTCCAGTAAATTAAAATCTTTAGATAACATACCACTTAAAATGACAAAAATAAACAAACAAATCTTTGTAGCAACAACATGATCAGCTTGAGAGCATCTTTGGAATGGAGATGGGGAATAAGTGGGCATAGGAAACAGCTGGTGGAGTGGTTTTCCTTAAAAAAAAGATGCTGTTTCTGCTACAAAACTAAATTATTTCCTTGGTGTGTCCTTGAGTCACAAGCAAGAGAGGGTAAAGAAATTCTTTTATTTGAATCAGGTTTGTACAAAAATCTTTTACAGGTTAGTCACTTGTCATGCTGAAGTTTTGTGAGATGAAGCAAGCAGGTTTTGGTTTTGAACTTGAAAAATCTCAGAGTAATTGCAGAGGTTTCATGAAGAGACAAGCACTGTAGAAACAAGCCATACAAACCATTTCATGAGGAACATCATGAGAGGCACTCTGCTTTGCATAGCCCAGGAGAAGAGGCTGAACAGAATAGTTATTTTGTAAGGGTAGGTTAAAGGCAGGAACAACACAGGAGCAATATTCAAATACAGAATAGCCTCTTGTGAAGAGAATAAGAACTGAAATTTTTACATCCTGAAGGTGAGAAATAATGTACTTAAGGTGAGTCGTTTAACATACTTAAGCAGCAGTGCTTAAAGTACTTAAGAAGCAGTGATGCTCACTCATGTTATGAAAAGGCTCTACAGTGTGAGGACAGAGCATATGTGTGATAGACTGCTTGTTAACACTGGTTGTTACTGAATATTTTTGAAAACAGTCTAGAAAAAGGTTTCTCAGAAATGATGGGCATAGCTGATTCTGTCTTTTCTGGTGGCACACACATTCTTCAGTGAGAATGTTCTTTATTCACTGTGACAAGAGATACAGATCAAGAACAGTCAAACTGTGTCCTGAGTATTTCTTTATAAACACTTAATTCTCCTATCATCACAATTGTAAAGCTTGAACCAAACCAAGAGTTTACAGTTTGATAAGACTGCTTGTCAGCAGCCAAATGTAAATTAGGAGCAGCTAAGCATGCAAGGCACATCTAGATTGATCTACTCAGGAGGAATATGTCTTCCATCACTCTGAAACTGGCTTGTTTCTAGAAGCAAGTTTCTCTTCCATCAGTTTCTTAACCTCTACTTGTAACTCTGAATGGTTTCATTATCCAGGCAAATAGTCTTTCATAATCCTAGGAAATTCTGGCCTCCATGATGATTTGTGGTGTTGTGTTTTCTAGGATAAACACTCATAAAGAAAGTGTTTGCTTATTTTGTTTTACATTTGTTCCTTTTCAATCAAGTTCATCACTGCATCAAGTCATCCATGGCTCCCTTTTAGCATTAAAAGAGAAAGAGTTTAAAAAAAAAAAAAAAAAAAAAAGCCCTAGGTCAGTCTCTAAATTAATGATGCTGTATTTTTCCATTTTGTATTTCTTTGACATTTCAGCTGGATTATTTTATTCTTGTTCAGAAGAAGAAAAAATAGTTTTCATATTTCTGTAGAACTAATGGAAGTCCAGTCAATGTGCCCTGTGAACTTCTTTGAAGTCAGGGATGGGGCTACTCCTGCTGTGTTTTCCTAACTCCTGACCTAGGGAGACTTCTAGGAAGCCTGTCAGGGGCTGAGCCTTCAAGCTGTAGCTCTCTTTCCTCAAAACAATATGGCCAAAAATAATGAATTAATTTCAGTAATGAAATTAGTGATGTGATTGATACAGTTAATACAGAAGCCAAGAAAACATTCATCTGATATTGTGAGGCCATATTGACTTACATGGGTTCTACAGACGATGATGATACAGAAAATGTAATAGAAATCCACACTGCAGAGCAGAAATGGTCATATTTGCTTTAAATTAGGAAAGTTTTCAGTCTGCATTTCAGTTTAGATATGAATTAAATAATTGATGTGAATTTCAGGATTAAGCCTTCATCAGGTTCCTCTCTAGAGCAGTTCTTTACAAGACATGGGAGACTGCTAAGTTTCAGTGTAAGAGTCTAAATATACATACATGTAAATTGAATTAAAAAACCACACTATTGATTTCAGATCCTCAGGCAAGAGTATGGAAGTAACTACACTCTGTTTTTTCAAGTTATCAGGAAAATCATCCTCTGGCTTATAGAACTCTCTCCCATGTTGCTAGTTTAAAAGCCATATATATATTTTTGAGATGTGATGGATTCACCCCAGCTATGAATTATGATAAATATTCTCCACCTTGCTGAATATATACAGTCCAACGCATTAGTGGAATTTGAGATGAAGCTAAATATGGAATCATAACAACATATGCTCACTTGAGAAAACTGCTCTCCAAATCCATATGCACAAATGAGTCAGACTCTTTTGGCCTTTACTTTTATTGGACAAAACCAAACCAGAAAAAAAAACCCAAACAAAACACCTTTGCTTATTTCTTTGTATGAAAAAAATGTAGCTAGCTTATACTTTGAAATAGCACTGTTGTAGTAAGAATCTGGGAGTAAATTGTGTTTCTGTTTCCAGTTAGAAAATATGGTTCCATTTTATTTGTTTTTTACAGTGGCCTCTCATGCTAAGTCTCCATGTGATCATGACATTTCCTCCCCAACAAGAGAGAGACCAGAAATCCAAGTGATCACACAGAGAATTTGTGTGTCTTGGCAGCTGTGACCCCTGTGTGAATACACGTTCTGCTCACGCCAAGGTCCACTTTGCTGAGATGTGTGCAGTTTGCACTGAGGGCCTGAGCCGCACTGGGACCCTTCGAAGAACTCCTAAGTGAATCTTTAATCATGGTGCGTCCACTGGAAAAAAGGCAGACTCTGTACCTAGAAAATTCAGTTTCAACTGCCAGATAGCTAACTTCCCACAGCTCTTTCTCTTCTCCAAAAATCAGCAGTGACTTTGAACAGCTGACAGCGCTTTCAGTGGTACATCTGGAGAAGCAAAAACACCGCAAAACATCTGTTTTTGTTGTTGAATAAAAATAAACAGTACAGAGCTGAAAGCTGAGCAGAGAAAAGCTTTTCGGATACAGTGAATGTTTTGTTTATTGCACAACTCCACTCGTAGGAGCTGATCTCGTGCTGGTGGGTGGATCAGAGTGCTGCTGCTACATGCTGGAAAGGCATGGCTGTCACTGAGGAGGCCGTGACAGTTCTCAGGGAGTCATCCCTGAAGAAGTAGGAGTGAGATTTGGACAGGCATAACAGTGGAGAGTGTTTTTGGGCACCAGTGGGATTGCTGTACATGAACCCAGGGAAGGCTCACCCAGACCCATCCATACTGCAAACCACAGAAAGGCAGAACAGGCTCACCACAGGCAGCAGGGTGGCTGTAGGGCTCCTGTCCTGGATGGCTGTGGGGAAAGATGAACACCATGTAGGCATTTATGTCATATTTTGAATTCCAGAAGGGCATTTCCATCTACTCATCCCTCCACCTCAGCTTCACCTCCATAAATATCATCACCTATGCAGCTTTTAAAGGAAAGCTGGAAAGAAATGCTGTAATATTGCTCCTGAGATCTTACTTGGGGTTTAGAAGATTCCCTGGAAATTTTCAGGACAAACTGCATTTTCTGGGGAGATATGAACTGACCTCCTACCACGCCCAAAGAGATGTCCCCAAAACTGTGCTGATGCTGATCTTGTCACCAACCATAACTGCAACTAAACAATAGTGATTCCTCACTTCAGAGGTATAATTTATACCTAAATCACCGTATTTCAGTTGTGTCAGAAGTTCAGTATCTATCAATTATTCCCGTGAAGGATACCATGGGGAGGCAATAGATCAGCTGACTGGACACAGTCTCAAGTAGTGTGTTTTAGGGGAGTCCGCTTAAGCGGGGATATTGGACTAGATGAACCCCAGTGGTCCCTCCCAACCTGAACCATTCTGTGATTCTGTGATACCATTAACTGTGCCAGAAATAACTTCTAAGAAATCAATTTATTTTTTCATTCATAATTGCTCTAAAATATCTTCATTTATAATAAAAATGACTGGGCTCTCATCAGTCCAGAATGAGAATTACATTGAGCTGAAATAGGGATATGAATTATTTAGAGAGAATTATACTGAAAATAGGAGGTTCATTAATTATTGATAAACTACACCTTCAAGGTGCTAGATTTGTGGATTCTTCTTTTTTCTTTGAAGGGATCTGAATTAATTGTCTACAGGACCCCTAGGAAGCACAGAAAATACAACACACATGGTAAAACACTCTCTGAAGAATAAATTCCACAGATATTCTGCCCTTTTTTCATTGGACTGTCTAATGAATGAGACAAGAAAAGTTTTTTTTCTCATTTATCTTAGGTCCCTGAAAGCAGCCATGGGATTAGCTCAGTAATCTAACTATAACACTGGGTTGAAAGTGGTAGAAGGTACTTTTGTTTTGGATTCAGAAGAGACATTTTAATTGTGCATCTGCAACTTACACGAAATCTGGTTAGATATTCAAAATTTTGAAAATTCTTCTGAAAAATGTTCATTAATTCTTCTATGGTTTATTTCTTTTTAATTTTTCAATTTTTTTTTTCTCTCCATTTTCCCAGTGTCTGTTCTGGCTTGAGTTAGATGGTTTCAAAGTACAATTTAAAAAATTATTTTGAAAGTGGTAGGGCATTTTGAAAAGTTTTACTAAGAGGGTTTTTCTCCTCAACTTTTTCATAAACAAGAATTCATCAAGCCTGATTCCTCCCCTTCTTTCTAGTCCAATTTTTGACAACCTGGCAATTTTTTTTTAGTGAAACAATTCCTGTGACATTATATGTGGTGCAAAAAAATCAGTATTTTCCACTGAAGATATTTTTCACTGACTACACAGATGGGAAAGATTTTTTTTTTGCAGTGTCCAAAGAAATAGATTGAGAAAAATGAGAGCTGTGCTTGGGAAAAATGAAATCAACTAAGACGCTACGAAGCCATATATATGAGTTTAATAGTGCAATAGATGTCCTTCAACACCTTCAGCTGCTGTGCACAGTACCTAAACCACCTGAACAGGAGATACAGAGGGAAATTGCAGTGACAACAATAGAGTACTTGAGCCAAAGTGGAAAATTATCTAAAGCAATAGAGAGCTCTCAGGCAAGACAAGAGTGCAAAAACCATTGGCATAAAACAGAGTAAAATACAGGAAACCTGCAGGAAACCCTACTTTCATTGTGACAACAAAAGACTGGTTTGATCCATCTGTATCTTCTCAACTATTTCTCATTTTAAATTGCCAGTGGTGTGGATGGCACAAGGCTGCAGCAGCACAAATCCAGACTTTGAAGCGCTTTTCATACTAAGCATTAAATGGTTTTCTTTCTTCAAGATAAAAGCCACCTTTTAAAAAATGCTTAAGCCAGTGCTGATGTTACTGATGAGCAGAGGCAACTTGAGTATGAGTTGAGGTCTATCTGAACTCATGGTGGCCACCTCTCTCCCTGGAGAAGCAATCTTGGCACGGGGTGATGTGAGCAGCAGGGCACACTGATTGATGCCTTACACTGGAGTTTCAACGTCTCACAGATCCCACCTATCTATCCTATCCATCCCATCAACACAGCAGTCACCTCTACTGCATAACAGAAGATGTGGCATTTGTCCAAATTTCCTCTTCTTCACCACAATGCAGCCTGCAAGGCCTGAGGCTGTGCCTACACTCCATTCACATGCTTCCTGCTCCCTAGGAGTGACCTTGCACCAACAGCAGAGATAGCAAAATGAGTCATCATCAAGAAAATGAAGTGATTTTGTAATTTTAAAGCAGTGAGTTTAACACAATGGGAATTTGTCATTAGAGAAAATAGACATCAGAATCTAAATGGAATTTTACTCTTTTGATTGCTGTCTTGATCTTGCTTGGTTTCCAGGTAGTATTACTGTAATGCATCTGCATCTTTGTGCAATGCTGCAGTTGCATTTTTTATGGTTCTACTTAACATTACTTTCAACAGGAGGGAAGAGAAGGATTTACTCTTCCTGACTATCCTGACCAGTTCTCTGGTGAAGAACAGCCCAAGCTCACAGCAATGAGGTACGATGACAGAGCACCTGCTCTGCATCTCACAGCAACACTGAGTGCTGAGGTTTGTTCCCCTGCTAACACACCCTTTGCAATGCCAGCTAGCCCCTTTGTTAGCCAACTGAACTGTGCATCCTTTTGGGAGACTGGAAAAATGAACTCCATTGTGAGTATAGAGTCAATATTACTCAGGGACCAGGCTGTAGGGCTGAGCTGCAGCTGATGAGGAGATGAGCAGAGCTAAGAAGATACTGTGTTAATTAATTTAAGTGGCAGTTTTTGAAGAAAAGAGCATGGCAAAAAAAAAGAAGTGACTGAGGTGACACAGAATCTGGGAGAATTATGTGTCTGAGTGGTCTAGAGACAATTTTTATAGCTTAGTTCAGTCTTGGATGGGTCCCAGCTTCTACAAGCTGCTGATTCAGAATAGAAGATGGCTGATCTTTTTCTCCAGCAAAGTAAATAAATAGAGCTTTAGAAGGCTTGGGAAAAAAAAAGCTCCCTTCTGCTTTCCAGCACTTCTGTGGGGCTCCTGGGGTTGTGGAGATGTTAATTCAAATGACTGAGAAAACATGATCCAGTTCACTGATAGGTTTTAAAAACAGAAGTTTTTAATGCAATGGAAACAAAGGCTGACATGAAAGATTCAAAATAGAAGAGAACAGCTTCTTCTTAAATCAGTATAAATTGTCTGTGTGTCATGGCAGCGAACATGTTTCTTTTCTTTTTTTTTCTTTCAGGAACTACATAACCACAGAGTTCCTGTTTACTGTATTTCTTAAGGATAAAGTTTTCTGTGGTATGAGACACCTAAGACCATTAGGCACGCACACTACAGATCTAAAGAAAGTCTATTTACCAGAGCTTCCAGGAAAAATATTGACAGGGCAGTAAAAATACTTTCCTTGATTACTCAGGCTCATATTTTAAACTTAAAATTACAAAAACTTTTCTCTTTTACCAGTTTATTTTTAGAATCTTTATTTTTTTCTTTTCTTTTTCTAATGTTTTTTGCTTACCTTTTAAAGCATGGCAAGTTTCCATTGATTTTGCAAACCAGAGTCAATTTTGGTAAATGTTTCTAAAAGCCCTCATCCATTTTTCAGTATTTTCACTAAGTCTGTAGGAAATGATCAATAGAAGGTAAATTTACCTTTCTTCAGTAACTGACAGACGAAGCTACAGTGTATTTCAAAGAATATGGCCTCTCCTTCAATCTATTTTTAATAACATATGGGTATTGATACCTATGTAATGAAACTAAGCTGTCTACATATTTTTGTAGTGCATATTACAGCAAAATCTGAACACCAAGCACACAGTGATGAATTATCCTGGAAACTCCTCAGGAAGAAAAATATTTCCTTTTCAAGCTATCAAGGTGCACAGATAAGTTAAAATTAATGTCAGACTCTTTGTATTTTATGGACCTGGGATCCTTCAGTAAGAGATAGGAGGGGAACTCCAAACTTCTGGAAGTGCTTTTCACTGCAGAAGGAGGCAAAGACATGGAGCTCTCTGGCACACAAGTGCAGGTATCGAAGGTCAGCACCTCAGGTGTGGTTCTGCTCAGCCCCAGCATATCAGAGTTTCAGGGCCCTGAGACAAGAGAAGGAAAATTGTTCAGGCAACAGTCTTCAAGCCTTCAGATTTGTCTCTCAGGAAAGCAAATTCCCCGGTCTCATACTTATACAATGGAAAACTTTAAAAAATAAGAGATCACAGTGTTTCCTAGCTTGTGGCAGGCAGCAAAGAAGTATATACATCTCAGGTAAAGTGGAGCAGTTCTTGAAGGAGAAAAACTATTTCTTTCAAAATGAGCAAGGATTGTTTGATTAGTTTTGGCTCTATCCTCTCAGCACTTCCTGCATGTCTTGCCAATGGAACTGTCTGGAGTTAGACTTCCAATTAGCATCCATCCCTTTCTGTTCCCAGGAAAGTGGCCTATAAACTGCTTTGATCAGATAAAGTTTTGGAATCTTGTTCAGAATGGGAACTTTCAAGCTGTTTAAGCACAAATTCATTAATTCAGCCTCCATGCAGAAAGATAACATAGCAGGGAAACTGCCATTAATTTCAGATGCTCATCCTATTTATAGACGCAGAATTTGTCAAGAACTAGTGTCGCTCCTGCTGGAACAGTGAACAGGTTTCTTCAAATCAGTCCCTTTTCAATATTTCAGAATGTCACAGATTAGATAAGGGTTGTGTGTTCTTGGAAGGGAAAGAACATATCTGGACAGCAACTTAAAAAAAAATAGAGATGAGCAGGGGAGTGAGGAAACAAAAAGGATAAAGAGTTTTATCACATAATCAAAACGTAGAGACAAATCACAGCACAACCTTGTCTACAGAAGGGATTAGTGCATTCTGGAAGGACAGAGAGTAAAAAATACTGTGTGTGTGTGTTTTGGTTCAAGGATGTGTATATTTGCTATGATTATCCAGAAGCTGCCATTATCAAGGTAATTTATGGTGCCTTTTTAGTCTCTTGCTCATGTTCTATGAAACACAGCTGAGTCTTTCTGTTCTTTACTGGAGGCATTTGTTCTAGTATATATATATTTGCACATTTACATCTATACACACATTACCTGTGGTATACTCTGAATCCCACAATATGTTTTGTGGACTGTTGGAAGTTTTGTTGCTTCCTGTGACTGTGAGGACTAGGTTGGACAAGCCAAACTGTGTTTTTGGGAAAATCCGAGAAATTAATTTTCTGTGTGCCTGTAAATGTGAACATATTTAAAGAAGAAGAGAAAAAGCAGAACACTACTAAAGCTGCTGGGTGAGGTGAGAGCTGAAATCTTTATGACAAATGTACTGAAAATGTTTTCTCTCAAAAACAGAAGGGAGCTACTACAGCAGTAGCTGTTTTACACACAATACAGAGCAGTAGGGAAGAACAGACTGAGACCTTAGAAGAGAAATGTGATTTGAATGAAAGTGTTTATTAAATATTTGAGTTTCATATTCTCAGAATGGTAAGTGAGCAAGAAAAGAACAACAAACAAAAGGATACAGAAGCTGCAGGGGAGATGTCAATTGCTTCAAGCAGTTACTCTAAAAAGACACTTGCAAACTACACCCATACCCAATACGGGAAAATATGAAGCAGAAATGAATGAAGCTGAAAGGAATAAACTAGGCAATCCTTTCCTGTCTTCAGTCTTCCCTCAAAAAGGGTAAATTTAGAGACATGAAAGAATTCATTTTAAGAAGGGTTGCACAAGCAACTGAGAGATGTCCCACTTAATTTTGAAGACACTTCTCTCAACAAGTGCCCGTGATCATTCTGTGATACCATATAAAGTTATTACTGGTTTACAGGTAGGAGGAAGTTCAACTATCTCTTCCCAGATAGGTCTTTTTTTTTTTGGATAGGCATCAAGGAAATGACCATAGATAGTCACACAGTTCCTGGAGTATTTGGAGTCAGGACAAACACAGACGTGGTGCCAGGAAAGTCAATCATAGGCTGAGCTGTGGATGAATACAATTAGATACAAGGTCTCATCTCAGAAAAATGTTAACAGAAGGTGGTTATAATGGGAAACAAATGGTATCCCCTGAAAGAAAAATAACTCTTCCTGAAGCCTGCTGGGAATTCTGAGTTCATACGCAGGCATGCTTCACTGATCTGGAGCTCATATGATACCTTCATATCCAGAAATTCTGGGTTTTGCACATCTGGTGAAGAAGGAGGAATCAAATATTTTATTTTTCCTGGTTCAGTTGAGAAAATGTCGCCAAAAATAAAGTGGATAGCACCTCAGTTCTTGAAACAGGAAATTTTCCATGATATCAATCCCATCCTGATCCTGACTGTCCAATAATTCCTTATAGAAACTGGAAAAATAGCCTTGAAAAAGATGTTTCTGCAGGGAGCAGAGTGTGTTTCCCATCTACAGATTCAGTGTCCAAGAGGGGAGGGATAGACATGTGTCTTCTCACCAGAGGTACATGAACCTGGCAGTGTTCAGATGTTTTCAGCAACAGGCTGGATTGGGTCTGACTTAGATAATACTGCACCTTCAAGACCTCTGCTCTTGCAAAATCTTTCCAGACAAATCTTGCCACTGGGCTGAAATACATCCTAAAGATACTTAAGCAAATATGTTTGACTGTCTGGTGTGGACTCTGTAATTTAAGTGCTATTTAAAAACCAAATAGACTTGAGCTCTTCCCAGAAGACACTATGGTGGGTGTCAAAGGCTGTCCAAACAAGAAAGTCAGACGTTAGCATGTTAAAGAAAAAGTGGTTTTATGCAAGCCCAGTGCACTTTTTTTTTTTTTTTCTTAGAACATCAGCTTTATTCTAATCCAAATAGTCCCAGAGGATGGTCTTTCACCCCTTAAAGCATCATCCAGATTAAAGCATTTTACCAAGACTGTTACGTTTCCTTTCTATTAGACCATCTCTCCTTACTGTTGCCATGACTATCAAGGAATATGATGGATATAAAGATCAGGAGGTAGAAATGTATATCTACATTTAAGTAGATTCTGGGGGGGGAAAAAAAAAAAAGCAGAAGCAAAATACATTACTGCTAGTCTGAAAATGCCTATCAAACTTTTCTACCAGGTAAAAATGGGGATGCCTTGCAAAAGTTGTACTTTTAATTCTTCATATACTTAATGTAGTCTATAATTTTAGAAATTTCATTTGAGATATTCTCTCCGTGCAAACTGGATCAACAAGTGGGATTCTAAGGAGGTGGGGCAACCATGTTTTATTAGTGGTTGAAAATTCTTTTCTTTCACCTCCAAATAGTAAGTATGAACACACCAAAACCTTTGTTAGTTAAAAACAAAAAGACATCACAAGGGCTTTTTTCTCAAGTGCTCACTTAGGACATGGCACAAAATGATTAAAGGGGAAATTCTGCTCCAGCTAAAGAATTCTCACTGATCCAAGCTGGAACATGATTTACTTCTGAGATGCTTCTTTCTGCAAGGTAACAAGAAAAACCCCTGAAATGGTGGTAAGGGCAAAAACTGAGATCTTGAATTCCTGTCCAGAACCATAACAGTGGAAGTGTCCTACTTCATCTGTGAGAATTAGTTATGAAATAAAATCACACTCAGTTTTCTCCATTAAAGGATGGCTTGTAATTAGTATTTACTGAAATGATACCTGACACCCTGCACTATTACCCTATTATAACATATATCATTAAGGAATCTGAAGCTCCTATATATATATCATCACCTCCCATCTTTTTGGAATCTGGAAGTTCTCGTCACAGTATTATGGCCAAAATGGACAATATTTCATTTTAGATAAATGATGTACTTCAGATATTTATCTTACTGCTTGTCAGACTAAAAATGCAAGGTTTGGAAAGCAATCTTTCCCAGGCTTCTCACCTGACCTACTCCTAGTTCAGAAGAGTCAGGGAAGAAAAGGCCTTAAAATCATGGCACTTTTATGTTTAGGAAAGTGATTTGAGATTCCTCTCTGAAGTTTTAATGTCTTTAGCTGAGTCCCAGTCAGCTGGAGCCAGCAGCTAAAACTCCTGGTCTCTTAAGCATAGACCATATATAAGGAAAAGATCTGAAATGTGTAAAATCTGAATATACCTTGTATAATGGAGTTCTTAAGCTGTGTTTTCTGTAAATTACTGAGTGAATCATAGAGTCTAAGCACATGATGATAGGATCTGAAATGCAGGTTTTAGTGGCATCATTTAGGGATGACTGTATTATAAGTGGTGAAAACATGAGAGAATTATATACATCAACCCAAATGAGTGCCAATAAACCTTTATGTCTTCTGTCTCTCCTCAAGAATTCGTGTTGCATAGCTGGATGAACATATTGAAACAAAACTTTTAAGTCAATGCAGATCTTTTTTTTGGATCAGTTTTGAACAGGTTTTTATTTTGATTAATTTTTTTGAAAAATCATAGATTTATCAAAACCAGACGATGCAGAGGGTAGCTCACTAGCATTTTGCCATCATTTCGCCCTTGAACGTACATGGACTGAAACAAAGATTTTGTGTAGGATAGCATGTGATCATGTAACTAAAGACCCAGATGTAAACAGTGAGTTCCAGGAGGGAGAGGATCAGAAGAGCATAAAACCAGAGCACGTTAGGTCATTAGGAGGGTCTCTTACCTTTTGAACATCTGAATTTGAAATTTAGGAATCATTCTTTTATTTATTTCTTCTGTATGAAATGCAATACTTTCATTCATATAGTTTGTGCCATATGTGCATATAAAAGAGATAAATCTTTATGTCTCTGCAGAAGTGCATGATATATGCACGTGTAAGTAACATTAGAAGGACTTTCCCCAGAGTACGCTTTATATCCACTAACTCTGCTGCCACTGGCTTCTCCTTGCCTTTACCTCCCTGTTTGTGAGTTATCTGAAGATTTATTTTCAAAAGTGAGTTCATATGGTGAATGCAAGTGGAGCATTATATCTGCTTTGAAAGGCATATACTGCTCTTGATAACATTGTATATCATGATATACCATTCCTAGCTAAAATATTGCTTCTACTTCAGCCTACAATAGGGCTGAAATAGAAAAAAAATCTAAGTAATGTATTGAAGAATAGTTCTGATGAAAATGTGTTTTTGTTGGTTGTTAAAGCAATAACTCTTCATATCATTAGGAATGGTAGATGTAAACTGCGCAAGCTTTATCCTCAATGTATTTGTCTTAATAAAAGGTATCTTATTGTCTTTGTGTAATGCATGTGAGGTTCAGTTTGAATTCCTAAGGATGTCTCCAACTCTAACTAGGTTTATTAGCAACAGGTGTACAAGGCAAAAATGACTTGTCATGGGAGGTTCGTTGTATTTTGAATCCAAATGCAGCTCTGAACACCTTCAACAGAAATTCAAGCTCACAATGAAACCCTTGTTTGAAGTTGCTTCTTTCCTGTTCCTTAGATCTTGTATGTGCAGTACATCTTATATTTGTTGTGGTACTCCTCTGTAAGGTATCTGCTATCCTGTAGTCCTGGTCAAATATCAAATGTTAATCTTTTACCTGCTCAGTCCTACCTTGGTGTTTATAAGTTCCAGAAGATGTTACAAGACACAGGCAATTTGTATGAGACCTTCCTGACACCTGGGGAATTTTAGAGGTCCAAAGTGATTTTGTATAAAATTGGACTCTATCCCAGTAAATAATAGTTTTGAAGAAATGTAATAATATTTAGGGAAAGACTCCTTTCAGACTCACTTGCGCTTAATGGGAATGTTGAGACTTTGTTGTGCTGAAATGAAACCTTCTTGTAACTGATTTTTTAATCCATACCTGCCTGTTGAGATGCATAGCCACAAAAAAAAAAAAAAAAAAAAAAAAAAAAGGGCAAATATTTTGTATCTGAGCTCCTCCTTGGATGATTTACATCTTCCGCAATGCACTTCTTTAGTCACCTAGCAAACTACACAGTACATCAGGTGGGAATTGCACACAATGGAATGCTATGAGAGATGTCCAAGCAGAAAACCTACCTAGCAAGGACCAAACAGGGCAGAATAATCTTTATTAGTGCTCTCTTGTTCTACAGAACCGCTGTTGAATGCCCTGATCTCTCTTCCCACCCAAGAAAAACCACAAACAAACAAAAAAACGCCAAAACACTGAATTCAAGACTTTTCTTTTTTGGTATTTTGTAATAAAAAAAAAGTCAGAGAAACATTGCAAGTTGTAGAATTTCCATTAATGCCTTTGAATTAACTTATAATAGGTTTTTATTTGTGAGAATAATATTTTTAACATGTGTTATTATAATTATTAGCAACTTTTTGACTTAGAAGTCTGTGTGTGTAAGGATCTTCTAGATACTATCTAATAGCTTTTTTTTTTTTTCAAATAAAATACTTCTTTTACTTCCAATTCAGAACTGAGGCCCTCTGCTCATATGAGAAGTGAAAAAATTAAGACTGGAATTAGCTAATATGGTTGTGGATGACATTTTAATGGAAAATAAAGAATTGGAATATTTTTAAAACAGCAGAGTGACAAATACTTGAACACTGCTGTGAAAGCCTCAAGGGCATGTAGCTAAACAGTAAAAATGATAGATAAACATGAAAGCTTGGAAAATAAATTAAGAGAATAGCTGAATTAGCAAAAGAAATCTAAACCAATGACGACTGTTATTCAAAATCATATTTTAATCTGAACATCATTTTAAGCTGCTTCAGTTGTACACACAAAATCCTCTCTAATTCCTGTGAACCAGCATTTAAAAGTGAAAAAAATACTGCATAAAAACTCCCAAAGCTTTTTCCTTGAGACTAAGGCTTGGCCTGGACTTATCATATGAGAATTCAAAATCAGAAAATTTGCACTCCTCATAATCACTAAGGTATGATTTTCTTTTTCTGTCATTAACACCAATTTTATAGTAGTGTCGTATGTCATCAAAAGTACATGACAACAGTGACAAGCTACAGTGCTTAGATCTACACTGAGTGAAATAAAATTCTTCTTTAAGTCAAATCTATGAGAATGCAAGATATAAGCATAAACACAATTTTTGAGGTAAATAATTTTGAGTATGAGAAATAAGGGCCCCATTCCAAATAATGACATTTATAAAATGAGCTATGTCAAAACAGATAAAATTACAAATTGCTTTAGTGTGTCAGAGAAGTGTTTTCCCTTTTATTTTAGATTAATAAAATAACTTGAACAGATGTAACCATACTTGCTTCATTTAGAGATCAAGAGGAAAATTTGGGGATCAGAGCTATAAAACCTTGCAGCCATCAGATTCCTCATTTCCTGCATTTGTGCTACCTTTCCATGGGAGGCAAAACATAGAATGGAAGGGGGTAGGCTTTAACAAATCTGTTTTCATTTTGTCTAGGCTTTTAAACATTGATTTCAAGATATTCTAGTTCATGGTCCTGATCCAAACCCTGCTGAGCACAGCGAGAGAATTCCCAGTGACCTCAATAGGCTTTGAATTTTACTTTATGTACAAAATTCCTAAATACTAAATAATAAAGTTTGGCCTTTCCAAAGCGCACGTCTGCCATGTGCTCTGTGCACCTTTCTCGTAAAACTGAAACAGCAGATATGCAGGAGACATCTGCACTGCAGACCAAGGAAGAGGTTATGCCAGGGAGAGGGAAACATAAGAAGTTGATACTCCTTCTTTCAGCTGGGAGACTGGATCTGGCTCTGGAGTCTGCAGATTTTCCAGGTGGCTTTTCTTAAAGGAGCACTGGTAACGTGCACAATGCTCCCCAGGCTTGTTGGAAGGAGGGTGCATCCCAGATTTACAGTACCATGTAGAGATCTGAAGGGAAAACTCCACTCCTGATCTTTAAACAACTAAACTGAGGTTTTTTTAGGCACCATTTAAAAAAACCCATTAATTTTAAACATTGGGGTAAGAAAAACTGTCTGCTACCCACTTCCATTTGCCTTACTGTGCATTAAGGGATGAGAAACCTTGTAGAAAGTAGAACTTTTAAGAAGATTCTTAAAAAGACAAGCTTGTCAATCCAGAAAAAGTTAAAGGGAGCTATGCAAGACTAGTAAGGTTCTAGCAGTGTGACAAACTTAATGGAAGAAAGCAACATGAGTCCCACACCCTTGGTCTGGTTGTCATGTTGGCTTTTCTTCCCAGCGAGCTACAGACTTTATAGAGGAGATTGGGGTGGGGAGGGGGCAGACTGATGGGCACCAGGTAAAGGTTTATTGGAGACATAGAAAAAAATATGTTGGTTTTTCAGTTTTCTGCATAGGCTGAGACTCTAAAGTGCAGTGTAGGGAAAAATCTGATTATCAGACTCAATATTCACACAAGACATTTGCAGTTCGGTCTGATCTTTGGGTGTATACAGGGTTTCAGTGTTCCTTAATAAATTACCTCTTCTTGTACCAATTAACGCCCTTCCGTGAGGGTTCAGTGTTTACTTGGTGCTGTGCCAGTGCTAACAACTATGGCTTAACATTCTTTTTAATGACTTGCAATTACTACTGAGAGTCAAGGCTGCATAAAATATTAACACTTAAGCATCTTTTACACTCCTTTGAACATTGGATTGTGTGTATAACATAAGTGACTTTTCATTCCTACAAACCTGCTATTTGCTTAGAATTCCTCAGGACCCATGAAAATGCTGCAGTTAAGTGGCTTCTGTTGATTTATAAACTTTCGTCAAAGTCTGATAGAAGTCACTCCATGCAAAATATTGAATGCATTTTGTTCTTTAAATTGTTCCATCTTAATTCCAGAAGAATAAGGATTTCCACATTTTAAAGCAGTAAAATAACTTTGATAGTAACTTTTAAAGCATACTTGAATTTTTCCCCTGCTGTGCTACTACTTTGAGAGCATCACCCAGAGAAGAGCTACTGTGGCCACAGAATCAGTGCCATGCCTGCTGGCTGTGTACAAAAGGGTAAGAGCTGCAGGAGGGCTACAGACCCAGGTGCCACCTTGGAGCTCAACTTCAACGCAGGTTCCCACCTTGAGAATAAAATCAAGGGAAGCTGGGCATGTAGGTATCCCATCTACACCCAGATTTGTGTTTCTGTACTGCATGGGTTGTGTGGTTCTCCAACTGAAGAGCTGATCAGAACAAGCATCCCAGCCCAGCCTGGATCTCCCATTGTCCTCATCAACTCTTCTCTGTTTTAAGGGCAAAGAGACTTACTTCATCACTTCATGTTGAGTGGTCCATTAAGACAAGTGATAGACAAATTTTTAAAATCTTGGAGCTGATTTTGGATAAGCCCTCAAATATTTGCAGCTTACATAAATCATTAAAACATCTGGGATCTACAAATTTGTCAATAAATCTCAAGCAATATGAATTTCTTGTAAGTTTCTTTCCACCTCCAGCTTCTGTTGAGTCCAGAAACATTTGAAATGAATCTTTCTCACAGTATTTTGGCACACCTACATTTATTCCTGGCTGGACTTTAAAATTGTACAATACAGGAATTTGAAAAAATAAGGACATAACCACATGCTTGTGAACCCTGATAGAATTTCATTAGTGGATTGTTTTCTGGCCTTCTAAATTGTAGTGCCTTCAATTTTCTGGCAGAGGTTAACAAGGACACTCTACACCAGATCTCTTGTTTTTCTTTTTTATTTAATTTGCTTGTTTTTCTCCCCACAAGGCACATTACACTTTTCTATTCTGTTGTCCTACTTCCTTCTATTAATTTAAATTCACCTGGAAAAATCCTTGCTTTTCACAGGCAGGCCTTAAACTTGAAGATGTGAATAATTTAAAGGAGGAAGGCAGGTTAATGCAAAGGACAGCAATGCATGGGAGAATTAAAATTTCTGAATGTTCTGATTGTCAGTGAGTCTGAAATATTTTCTGAGTTTATCTTTTAGATTAGCATGGACGAAGCATCACTTCATGGAGCTTGTAGATGTTCTGGTACTAAGGTGACAAATGGAGCTGTAGGATCTGGTGATTTCGGCTTTGGAGAAAAATACTGGGTCTTTCAGCATTTTCAGCTAAATCTCTTGTTTCTGTTTTTTAAGAGCAAAGTTCTTAGAGATTAAGGAAAAAAATCATATTTCTCTGCAACTATTTCTTATAGAATAAGTAGATTGCCCTTTAAGCAAATGCTGGAGCAGGGGGTGGTGCTTGGGGAACACTATCTCTTTGAGACAGCAGTGGCAGATGAACTTTACTGCTCTGTGAAACAGTATTTTGAGGTATTTTATCACCTACATGTTGTGTACATGACCCTGCACGCAGGTTGTCCATTCACCCCACTGAGTCTGTTTGGTGACTGAAAAGGGAAGGTGGAAATTCCATGTGATGAGTGCACAATGATGAAATCTGTCCAATAGGAGAACCCAAATAAACTAGTTTTGAAATATGAATTTTATCTCAAGTTGAAGCTTCTCAAGGGATGTGTCTGCCTACTTGAGATTTGAGGTTGAGAAAACTTTCTCTGGAGCATAGCCATTCTTCCAAAGCACTCAGCAGGTTCAGCTTTCTTTTTTTTTGGTGGTCCTTTGTCATCCATAGAGCTGTGAGGCCTGAGAGCAAGAGGCCCCCACTCTGTGCTGCGTCTCTGTGAGACTCCATCGCATGGATCTGCTGGGTTCAGCTCCCCACGGTGCTCTCTGCACACAAATGCAAGTTCAAGGGACCAGGAAGAGACACTCAAGATTGAAAATAAAAACTAATGTCACAGCAAAGAGGGTCTGAATTTGGTACATCTCCAGATGAAATTATCGTACAATTAAGAAAGGCCTGAGGCGTGTACACATGCTTAATTTCATACACTAAGCCTGTTCACCACGTGAAGCTGAACAAATGCACAAGTGTTGTCAGAGCTGGGGTCCGTCACACTGCTAGGAGATATGCATACTGTTTCCATAAGCCACAGCAGCAAAGGCATAATTTAATAAAAAAGACTTTTGTTCATGTCTATTAAAAGAAACCTATAAATCCTCCAAATGGTACACTTAGGATTTGGTCCAAAAGTTACTTAAGCCGATGGAAAAGCTGTTATTGATTTTAATAGGTATTTATTATATTTGGCTATTCCTTCAGCCATCACTCTTTCCCTCTCTGTCATCTCAGCTGAGTTCCAGTCCCGTCTCCTGTATCTTACCAATATGTGGACAGCATATGTTGTTTAAATGAGAGACTTGTTCATTAGTTTGTGTTTGAGCCATGCCAAGCACGTCCCAATCCTAACTGGATGCTAAGATGATGGTAATAGATGACATAATTACAGTAATAATAAAATCCTGTGTTCAGCCATGTTATACACTATTTTATTCCACAAAAAACAAAGAAAAGGATTTAACATACACACAATAGGGAAATACACATCTAAGCAATAATAAAATAAACTCTCCCTATTTTTTTTGTAACCTGTTCTGTTGACGAGAGCAACAACAAGTGCTAAACTTATTTGGTTTGTGTTCAATTATTATTTCTTTACCCTTGCAAAGAGCTGTTTGAGTAAATCACTTTCCTGAATGGTTCTTCTATTTTCAAGAGGCCATGTAAACACAAACAGGGGATTTTAAAGACTTGACAAGGCAGATAAGAGTTTATCTTTTATTGTTTCATAAATTTTCTTTTATAAGCTGAAATCAAAGCTGACAAAAAAGCTTGTGAAACTTTTTCTAATGTTTACTGCATGGTGGTTGAGGCTCACAAACAAAGCAATTGACAGGCACTTTTATTTTTCAGTCACACCAGGTATGGACTTCTGATGGCTAGAGTTTGGGTTTTGGTTCAGCAGTCCTTAACTAGATTTGTAAGCAAAGATATGTATTTAAGTCCCTCTAAATTACCCTTTTTCTCTTATGTGTTTTTACCAAGCAGATCTAAATAACATTTCCTGGAGCATCAGCTTCAAATTCTTGTCAGTGAATAGCTTCCAGGAGGTTTTGTGCCTTGCCCTTCAGTGACCATTCCATTCTGCTCCAGAGCAGCACTCCAAAACAACCTGCATGTTGACCAGGAAATTTCCTTGCCTATTTGTACAAATAAGACACTGAGGACAGGATTTTGACTGAACTCAGCTTTTCTCTGAAGCTTTTGCATCAAAGGGGGATTCACTGTGTCCTTGTCTGAAAGGAATGTTGCTGTTTGGCATTTCCAAGGCAAAGCAAAGTCTTGCTTTGTTCTTAAAATAACATCCAGGAGCTACAGTATTCCCAAGAGTACAGGAGAGCTGCACTCAGCTCCCAGTTTTGTCTGAAGTTACTGTAGTTGGTATCTACCAGCACCTACCAGCATCACAGGGTCCCTGCTCCTGTGAGACTGGAGAGATAGTCCTGTATGTCCTGTCCTGCCTCTATGTGGTACTGAGTGGGAAAAAGAGACCCAGGTGCCAATTTCTGCTTGAGTTTGTTCTGCATTTAGCAGCCAGGGGATCAGTATCATCAAAAAGTATCATCAAAACCCCCTTGGGAACTGTGGTTTCTCTCCTACCACAGGGCAGTGGCATTACTTGTAGCTTGGCATTTCCCTCTTTGGACTGATGTCAGGGGAATTTAATAAAAAATGTTGTGCTAATGAAGCTAAAAGATCTCTACAGAGACGTGGCAACTGAGCAGGAGTTTTCAGGATCAGAGTTTTGGATTACCGTCAACCACTTCTCTTTTGGTCCTTCTCAGTTGGATCTTTCAGCTCCCATTGACATAAAGATGGACTGAAGATAATAATTTTCACATAGGATTAAAGTTTATATGGCCCATTAATTCAAGAAAAATAACAAACAGAATTCATATGTGAGGTAATGAATTGAAGTAGCTGAAGAGAGAAAGAAAAGAAAAAAGAAAAGCATTAGAACTTCTCTATCCTCCTGAGTTTGGCAGGTTGGGTTTACTTTGTGATGCCAGACAGAATTTTTGTCTGAAATACATTTGCTGAAAAGTCTGCTGTAATCCATAAAATGGCTCTAAAGTATAAAGGAGGTACTTCCAGAGAGATCAGAAAAACTAGGGGAAAAGAGAGGTGATGCTGATATTTTTATGTGCATTTTTCTCTTCATTGAGAAGAGGTACATCTGCCATGTACCACTACTTTACTGAGAGCACAGAACAATTATTGTCATTTGATCACTATTTTTCTCAAAGCCAGGATGAAAGAGAAATAATACACACAAATACACACATATACATGTGCACCATGTGCAGATCCTCTTTCTCTCTCTCCCTCTCTCTCTTTCTGATAGTTCCCTAGAGAGTTCCATCATACCCAAGTTTATGAGACTTGGATCATCCATGGCTAGTGGACTTAGTAATAAAAAGAGTGGAAATGTTCTTCATCAGAGTTCAAAGGAAATTTCGACCAGCCCCTGCCAGACGCTGCTTCCCCCTGGCCCCTCAGCATTTTACTGTAATGACTTCCTTTGAATGGAAAGAAAAGGGAAAGGAAGGCAGCTTGTACATCTTTAAAATGTGTCTTTAAATATAGGAAGCTCTGTAAATGAAGGGCATTCGGATGGTTTTATAGTGCAGCTTTTCAGGGTCTTTTGCCATGCTTGAAACCTGGTGCCTGGGAAGCACATGCAACCTGCTGAGGTGTGAGCATGTTGGTCTGAGTAAAGGAGCTGTATAACTACATTTAAGACAAAAAAATTGCACCTTCGAATTCCCTCTTATAGCCTTTGACCATTGAAAATCAGCCTCTGTTAGGCAAAATCTAAAGACCCACCATATCTTTCCATAAAATGCTGTGCAGTCCCAGTCTAAATTCCACTGGACAGAGAACACCTTTACATATGAGAAGAAAGGGTTGCCAACATTATTAGCTCAATCTACTTCATTATATATTGATATTCAGAGCTACTGAGAGCTCCTCACCCTCTTGGATGTCAACAGGTTTAAATGTCCCCATTTTCAAATATTGGAAATTAATTATGGACTTTATTTTTGTAGATTGTGTAGTGAAACCATAGCACTTGGAAGGACAAACATTTTAAAACACTGGATGGACCCAAAGGACTGCCCTGATTACTTTTATCCAAGGTATAAAAATACCAGACATGTATTTTTATCTTGCTTTGAAGGTATCCATGGACTGGAGGTAGATTATAATACTTTCAAAGAGCCCTGAGAAGTGAGGATTATAGGCCCTTCAGAGAATTACATATATCCCTCTAATAAATTTTCATGAAGTTTATCTGAAGATGGTGTTGATGGCTCAGAGAAGGCCATAAATTGCCTGGGGGACATCACAGTAACACACTTTCCCCTGTGACAGCCAAGGGGATAGTGGGGAACACAACAGAAACTGCACACATTAGGTAATGCCCCCCATCAGACTGCAGATGTGTGAACTAGTTTAGAACTTTTATTGGGGCTTTTATTAGGCTGTGATACAGTCCCAGGCTCTTTGCTGTTGCCAGTGTAGCCAGTTGCTCTCAAGTTATAGCAAATTAAAAATACCTAATGCTCAAGTTATTCTACACTTAGGGGTGGAGAGTCCCAAACAGATAATATTTTGGGTGTCTAAGTGGCCAGGTCCCTTCTATGCCTTGTGATCCTGCTTGTGAGAGCCATGGCATTAACCATAACTGTTTCACTGATTTGAAACAGCAGCAGAGGTTCAACCGAAGCAGCAGTCTTGTAAATCCTTGCTGATGTTGTAAATGCTCTTTAAAATTAATGGTAAAACTAACTAATGATAAACTAATGGTTATGTAGAGATTTTTGTTTGTTTTGTTTTGTTTTGTTCTATTTTGGTTTGGTTTGGTTAGGTTTGGTTAGGTTTGGTTTGGTTTGGTTTTTTTAACCCCAGTTACCTATTTAAGTTAATAGAGTGGAAAGCTTTGGTACAAAATTTTCTTTAAACCTAAAACACATGAAAAGTTATAACCTTATTACCAAAAGTTGTCTTGGTCATGTATCTTGCTTCTGCCAAAGTGACTCAGTCCTAATACAAGTTGTCATGCCTCTGTGAGATGGTTTGGTCTCAGTGACTTCACTGTCAGCTGGAGAGCTAGGCTGCAGCAGCAGGGGTTTGATGGGAGTGGGGCCCTGGGGAAGATCTTCAAAGTGGTGGTGAGGAGAGGCCAGTGGTTCATCACCTCTCATAACACAAGATCTAAAGGAAACCAAGGGACTTGTCAGATGGCAGGTCCTGAAATAAGTAAAAAGCTACAATTATTTGTTTGCTCTGCATATGGTTATTAAGTGATGAAACTCTTTGCAATAGAATGCTGTAGCTACCAAAATTTTACATAAGTTTAAAAAACATTAGACAAATTATTGAGCTAAAGAGCCGTTGAAGACAATGAAAAACATCAGCATACAATCTCAGGCTCAAAAAATTTATAAACCCCAGTCTGATGGAAGTTAGCAGGGTATACTGGAGAAGCACCATGGCATCTTCTCCATGTAACCACAAGCTCCTGCAGGAAATGAGAGAGCAGAGTAGATGAACCACTCGGTTAATAATTGTATTAAATTATTATCTTCTAGATATTAACAACTGAACTAAACAAAATCCAGTCTGAGAGCCCTTGGATGGCTATGACTTCATGCACAACTATTAAAACTTTGCTAGAAAAGAATTCCAGAAAATCTCCTGGAGTCTCCAGATGTTCATAAATTGGATAATTCTATATAGTTTAGTTTAGACAGATGAATATGCCTTTCCATGTGGAAATTTTAAAGTAAGCACAGAAGGACAGTTAGAGAGCATCACAGCAAATGGGAAAAGATGGTGAGAAGAAACGAAGGGACAGCAACACTTGCAGGGATCATCAGCAGGAGATGGATTCTTTGGTCTCTTTGGGCCCTTTCCCATGCCCAAGTAGAATTAATAGCTCCGAGCATCCATCTCTTTTTAACCCCATCATTGGCCATAACAGCAGGAAAAGAATGCATCCCCTGGGCCCATTTTTGCATTTACTTTAAGCTTTTCATTGTAAAAGCAATGCAAACTGGCTTTAGTATAAGTGAGGATTAAGTGTTGCACATATCGTTATGAAATCACTGGGGACCACAGTGAAATCTGAGATATTACTACACACAATTGTTGAATCAGCTCCCTTTAGAACTTAATTATCTTTTAAAACAAATTTTGTAAATGAGCTGTAGTATTTTATATCCACTCAAAGCTTTTTAGCCCAAAGCAGTTAACAAGCTTAAAGACCTGGAGTGGGAACCAGCTTTTGTTCTGTGTGCAGATGGTACCTGGCACAATGGAAGTCAGGCCCTCAGTCAGGTTCCCATGTGTTGCTACAACAGTAATACCTCCAATGGTATGAACAGCAGAATGGAAATACTGACATTTCTGCGTCAAAAAAAATGCCAGACAAACAATGAATAAGGAAAGCTTTGATTTTGAAATAAGGAGTCACAGAAAGTAACCAGAATCAAAGCTAAAGAGAGATAGATTTTGAAGGCTGAACTAAAAGACTAACCACATTAACATATACATCACAACCTTTTTATGATTAGTTTTGTTCTGCCAAGAACCAAAAATGTTTCTAAATAAGTGTAAGGGTTTGACAATGCAGGTATACATACCCATTTACACCACATAGATATGCATTTATAGACATGATGCAGGACTTGAAGGATTTCTTTCCCATTTTTTAAAAGAAACACACAACTATGCCCTATAAATATATGTAATATTCACTTAGACTGTTCGGAAAATAAGTACTGTTTCTTATTGATATTCTGATTGAATATTCTAAACAATGTTTTTACCAAACTCCCAAATAATGACACAGCTTCTTAATAGGAAACTGGGACCTCCAGTCTTCTGTTAGCAAGCCTAGTGAGCAGAGTATGGAAATGGAGAGGTTTACATACAAATTCAGCCTTTTGTAAATGGAACACATCTGCAGTTGGAACCATGCTAAGTGATCATCTGTTCTCTTGAGTATTTTCTGCTTTGATGCCTGGACAGGTAAGCTGAAGAATGTAACAAAGATGGGCACTGTTTGAGGAGGTAAAATGCCCCTGGGTGTCATTATTTCTGTTTGAAACTGTAGCAAGTCTTCTCTAGAGGTGGAAAATGTGGCTGTTACAGAAGTTAGACAAGTTTGATTTTGAATATTCTCTGTATTTTGGAGTACTTGTTCTTAATTTAAAATAGCTTTCCAAAGTCAGATTCCTTCATGAGTCAGTGGAAACATACACAGCCCTTTGCAAACTCAAGCAAAAACTTTGAACGCCTTTGTTTTGGTACAAATTGGTCAGTCTGCAAATGGCTCCACTAATTAGATGAGCCTCTCAACCCTCCGGGCTGCTCTCATCGTGCTGTCCCAGCCTTCCCTCCCCAGTGACTCCAGGAAAACCAGTTTTGTGATAATATAAAAGTAGACAAGGACCTGAGCATAAACTTAGTCATCAGTGTCTCTGAGCATTTGAAATCATGTCATTGGTATTGTGGAGTCTATTCCTGCAGCCACCAGAACTCCTGTTTATTTGAGTGCAGTAGTAGGGACATCAGCAAGATGGAAAGTACCAAAACACTGAGTATCACACTTTAGGTACTGCACAGGCATTTCCTCTAAGAAAACACTTGCAAGCACTACTGGTGGCTACACTAAAAGTTGGGATGTAATTTTATATCTTTCACTTTTCTGGTCTGAGATATCAGTAAAAAATCAGGAGCTCAGATATTTTTCCTTATCAATGGCTCTCAACACTTGATAATTACTTGCCAGAAAGTGGTTCCCTTTCTCCCATTATAATTAGTAATCTTATGAGTACCTAAGACTAGGAACCAACAGAGAAATATTTTGTACACATTCCTAATTTTCAGAGCAGAAGCAAGGAGCTAAATTATATTGCTGCAATATAACACAATGAAATATTACTGCTTTTTACATTCCAGATCCTTGGACCTCATCTTTTATACCATTGTATTTATGGGTCAGATCTACGTCACAGCCACTGAACATCTGTCAGTGATGGCATAGCTGAAGGAGTTCTTTGGTCCATGATTTTAAGTGTTTTGAAAGGTAACAAGGAAATAACCCAGCTTGATATCCACACCTGGCTGAATTGAAACAGTTGTGAATAACAAGAAACACTTATGTGTTTTTAAATGAGGCATCATGTGCAGAGAAGAAATCTTTTACATAAATACTTTATAATGGTGAACTGCTCTTGAACTCTGTCCTGTGGCCGATTGGATTTTTCACTGTTAAATTCTAAAACCAGGAAGCACCAAAGAACCTCATAGCTTGCCTGTCTTGCCTACCTACAGAACTTCCCTGTACTTACATGTAGTGTTTGGTCTTGTGAATGAAATCGTAAACCTTTGACATCAGCAGAGAGACAAGAAGTTTCAAAGGTAGAGATTTGTGAGTTTATTCTGATTTTGCAATAAAACATGAGGGACACAACTGAGATCTGGAAGAAATTCTCATCACTGTGGGCCACGTGAAAGTATAAGGGACCATGCTTACTAACGTGGAAAACTGGGAGAACTAACGCAGAACAGGTCAGGATGGAAATCAGGCAAACAAGAAGGAAAGACATGAAAAAGGTATTGAGTGTAAATTAATATCTAGGAGCAATAAAATTAAGATAATAATTTTAAGAAGAAATGGTATACTTGAATATTTTCATCTCAGTATGCTAACAAATTTATCATGAACATTTTAGGACTTTCTAAGATGGTTTTATAATCTAACATCATATGCTAAATATCTAGAAATACCAGAACTATTTTCCTTGTTGCCAAAGACACAGACAAAACATTAAGTTTGGGGCTAGTAGCTGCTCTCACTGCAAATGGAAATACATTTCTTTCATATGTTTTTTCCCTGAAATTTTTCATAAGAAATGAAAGCCATTCCCAACCAGTTCCACATGTGATTTGAGTTAAACTGTGTGGAATTAAATCTTAACGAGGGTCTGATCTGAAATCTATAGAAATCTCTGGGACTCTTTCTATTAATTTGAGTGATCTTTTGATCAGGCCTTACATGAAGAAACAGATTTATAAGTCCCAAAGATGGAACACATTAAATTATGTTTCCTTTATTTTACATGTGTAATTTAAACGATTTTATATTTTATAATTCCCAACGAAAATATTTGATTCTAGTTACATAAAGATAGGGGAGTTGTAGCAATATGAGAACCAGGAAAAAAAATCTACTGGTGTAAATAACTCTTGTTCTATCAGTTTTTAAAAACTTAAATTATTTGCAATAACAAAAGATAAATGCATATGTTAGCTTTCATGCTCTTTTAGAAACACAAATATGAACATCAAGTTTTGGGTGCAGGTTATAAATATAATTTAGTAAAAAATTGGTTCAGCAAGATCTACTGGGGAAAGCAGTCAAAGGCAAATGTTTTTACTTTACACCAAAAACTGACAACATCCCAACCTGGTAAAATGTGTCCAAAACCCTTGTGCAAAAGATCTATGGCACCAAGCAAGATGAAAGATGCTCAGCCTTATGAATAATGTTTTTGAAAAAGGTTGGATCTGTAGTGATGTAATGGCTTGAGACAGCTCACATGTAAAGGCCAATGTAAAGGCCAATACGTGCCCTTGATACATGGCAAGGATGGGGATCTCTGTAAAATGGCAACAGGGGCTATTGAGCCCTGAGTGCTGACAACCTGATGTGAAGTCATGGAAAAGAAATGGCATAAAAATGGATCTTTTATTGTGTTTTGTCCCTCCCTCTCCTTCAGAGCTGTCACAGCAGGAATGTGCTTCTTGGGAAGAAAACCTGTGTAATTGTTTGATTTCTGTTTTCAGCCAAGGGCACTGGCAGAAACCAAGGCTTTCCTGTTACAAGAGAGAAGAGTTTGCCAAAATTCCTATTTTTCTCTACTAATTTCAGTGTAAGAGATCTGAATGATAACACAGAAGGCTTATGTGCTTGCCATTTTACAGCTGTTTTGGTAGACTGCCTTTTGCAAGCAGTGGTTATTTATAGCATCCTAAAAACTGACTCCACAACCCATGAGTGATATCTAAATTGCTGGTATCAATATCCATTTTGCTTACTATTCTTAAGTGAGTTGGACTCAAATAAAACAAGCAGATTTAAAGATGTTTTGGATGTCTTCAGTGATCAGATATCAATGTTCAGCAGTTATGTGCTTTAGAAACACCAAAGCAGTGAACTGTAATATTTTCCCTATCTAATCCCTGGAAGTATTTTATTTTGTCTTGGTTTTATCTATTGTCTGTCTATCTATCTATCTATCTATCTATCTATCTATCTATCTATCATCTATCTCAATAGACTTTTTTGGGTGGCGTGGGGGGTGCCACCCTTTGTATCACACATATTTAGAGAAAATATTAGGGAAAAAAAAGAAACAAACAAGGGGAAAAAAAATCTTACCTTTAAAACAAATATGAAAAGGATAAATTTCTGAACCAAGGTTTTTGTTGAACTTCAAAGTGAGAATTAATATATAAAATATCTAGGATCTTGAAAGAAATAAACTCTTGAAGAATTCTAATGTGTCTAATATAAACCAAAAAAATCCTTTGAGTCTTTAAAATAATATTAGTTTTGTTTGTAAGTTTCTCTTTAACGTCAACTTTTTCACCATTTTATTGAAACTTCAACAGACAGTAGCTTATTTTTCCACAGACTTAAGGACCTGAGATTTTTGGCTAATGGATATAAGGCTAGTAAAATTTCCTATAAAATGTAAATTTATACAAGAACTTACATGAGGTTTATCGAATATATTCCAGCATTTGTTTTTTCAAAGCAAACTTCTTGATATTCATAGGAAGAATATCAGCTGCATTGAAATAAGAACGTGAAAATGATCAGCTGACGAATACAAATAAACAGAGATGTTTTCTCTGGCTTCACTACTTGCTTCCTGTGGATCTCTGTTTCCCACTCAAAGATCAATAAATACCAAGCACAAAGCTCAGTGAAATCCCTTCTGTTCCTTTTAATGAGCTGTTAGAACTTAAATTAAAACCAGGGATGAACAAAGACATTTTTTAATGAGAAAATTTCTGAATCAGAAATTCTACAAATTACTCTTTTTACTCCACTTTATCCTTAACTTTGCTAAATAGATCCACTGGTGGCTATGGAGTCATAAATATTATCTGGGTCAATGGACTGCACTGAAGAATATTCATATTCATAAAATGAATAAAGGACAGCACTTCAGAGCCAAGAATGACAGATATCAGTACTAGATTCATCCTTCAGAAGGAAATAGGCCCAGATATCTGAGATAATATACTTCCCAGAAATAACCCATTTTATGATTATCAACAGCAAAACTCTCGTTTCAGATAAGAATTTCTGCAAATTTAATGACTATCAGTCAACTAGGGCTTTTAGCACAAGCTTTTACTCAGAAAGTAGTAGATGAGACAGCAAGCTCTAAAATGGAATAGAGCATTTCAACATACTATGCCTCTTCTGCAAGTAGTATACAGAAATATTCCAAAGAAAATACAACAGCAGTAATAAAACAGTCTATCAATTGTATTTCATACATAAAATCATCTGAATAAGAACAAAACATGCAGGATTTCTGACAGTAGGGGTCATGTTTACTTCCCTCCATGTAATTTACTCAAAAAACCTTTATCTGTTGCAAACCGGTCAACAATTTCTAACTTCCCTCCAAATTAGACACCCTTACCTTCATTTGAGCTTCAGACTTCAGAGAATTCAAATGAAAATTTGACTTTAAATTCCATGAGGCAAATTTATGTCTCTGCATTGGACTGACAGGTCTACCCTTGCTCACTGCAGCCTGAAATGGCAAATAGGTATAAATTGTATCTGGGGAACAAACTTAGAATCATAGAACCAGAGAGTCATAGGGTCACAGAATCGTAAAATATATTGGGTTGGAAGGGACTGCTAAAAGTCTTCTAGTCCAACCTCCATGCAATGAGCAAGGACATCTCAACTAGGTCAGCTTCTTCAGAGCCCCATCCAACCTGACCACCAGTGTGTCAGAATTGTATCACCCAGAAGAAAGTTTCTGGTCTTTCTGGTTTCTTCTTTCTTGTATCTGGCCCGACAAGATTTTGACCACCATACCTGGCATTCTAGAAATCAACTAATCCCCCACTGGAATGGGAGAATTTGGAAGGTAGCAGCAGCTGCTGGTATACTGCCCAAATCTTCCCATGCAATCCCATCACCATGCATTTTTTCACTTGCCTTGGGCCAAATCTAAGAAAGGTTTACCCAAGGTCCCTCTGATCACTTTCTGACTGCCTCTGTGAACAGGTTTGGTGGGAGTTGTCCAAGTATTAATAGATAAGTTTTAACATATGGAAAGATATCAGTAAAACTGTTGCCTTTAGCAGAGAGCTAGTGGATTTGAATGCCATGTCCCTTTCTTCTCTCCTTTAGTGATGAATCCTTAAGATCTCTTCAGTCAAAGGTAAGCATCTTACACCCTTCTTCTAAGCAGCTGATGTGTGGCTTCAAGCATAGAGGCAGTGAACATGCCTGAATATTTTTCTCCAAATATATCTTGAGTTTTGGAAGTGGTTCTAGAAACTGGCTGATGTCCTTAGAACTTTCTACATGAGGCAATACTCAGTCAAAAATTAATGAACTGCCCCCAGTTGCTGAGGAATAACTACTTCAAGAATTGGCACAAAATAAAAATATGAAATTAAACTTTCCTGTTCCTGCTGGAGTAAGGAAAAAGCCAACTCAAAATGTTATAGTACATAATGAGCAAATTGCCCTAAGACAGTTATTCCAAAACTCAAATTGTATTTTGTATTTTAAGGAAGACCATACACAAGGTTACTTGCTTTGCTGAATCCACCCCTAATCTGCTGACCCACTTTGTAGCAGTATTGCAATTTCCCAGGGCAGCTAATTCCCTTGGTGCACCTGGGGATCATCATCACCACAGGGGAACAAAACTCTCAACATATTTCATTTTACATGTTTCAGAAAACATTAGGGTGCTTCACACTGATAACAAATCTACTTTCATCCCTCCCTTTTCTTTCTTCCACCCAAGTCATAGCCACTGTTCCACCAGTTCTGCTTCTACTTATGTTTTAATCTCCAATTGCTTCATTAAGTGTAAGTTGCCAAAGGTCTCCTTTTGCTTAGTAGACAGTGATGCTTTTATTTAAGTTCTGTATGCACGTATCTTAACAGTACAGCTTAATATGATAATAGAGGGCTATTGATCAGAAAGGGAGTTGGACTGGAAGATGTTCAAATAGTCTTGACTCCTCCTTGTAGAGGGTTATGTATGGACTCTGTCTGCTCCTTCATAAATAACACACTTTAACATAAATAAAAGTGTTTTAGCCCTCTGCTGAAGTAAGAGAGTCTGAATGGGTCTTGAATCAGCTTTATGTCATAATTTCTCACAGTCATGACACTGTTCTGCTGTTTTCATTTAGAATGAATATAAACTATCCAGATTTAGTGTGAGTTTCTGCTTTCAGGAGCAGTGCACTTAGGGATTCACTGAGTATGTGAAACAAATTCTCAGTACCAGATTTTAAACAGGGATTGAAACTAAGTAATGGAAATAGCAGAGCTCATGGGACTGATGAGAAGCCTGTTGAGTTCCCTAATATTCAAAGCACGGTAATTAGAACCCTCTATGACACAGGACGAAAAACCCAGTTGATCAGATACTCACATACATGGGCTTTCCTTGCAGCAGTGAGCTAACACCAGAAATGTTCCAAACATGTACTGGAAAAACCATTACTATTTCGGAACCCAAGACACCACACACTGGATTAACGTTCCCGTTACAGTAAATTGCTGTTTATCTGGAACACATCCTCTTATTCTGACAGTCTGTCCAAGGGTCCATATTTTCTGTCTGAGCAGGCTGTGCTGATTACACCCCTCTGTGTGTCATTTGTGTCTCCCTGAAAACCGCTGCCCAAAGGGAAGACACAATTAGCCCTGTCCTCCAGTCACGATGGGAAAGTTGTTATAGGAGTAATAACCACAAGCCAGGTCTCTCCTACATTTATTGTCATGCCCATCATAGCCAGTAACATTTCTTTAACAATAGTCATTTATAAAGGCCTGGCTTCTGTGGAAAGATTTACTAACAGCCCTAAGTGGAAACTCCACTATAAAACCAACATGCTCATGGAAATAGTACTACTACAAAGGCATAAAAATAATGCACAGAAGTGACCCACCAATTCATTTACTGTAAAACTAAAGAACTAAAAATAAAATAACCTCAATATATAAAATGAGTAGAATTTTTTTCTTTCCTTTTTGAAACACAGAAGTAGCTCTAATAGATCATTGACTAAAAAAAGCATATTGTGATTGGAGCTAACAATATTTTCACATTCTGCCCTTCAAAGAGTCAACTCTTCATTTTTACGAGACAGAATCTGGCTGTGTAATAGAAGTTTTCTTTTAAAAATTATATATATATATACATATATAAAGCACAAAAACTAAGGGCAAAAAAGATCATCAGGACTGAATAATACTGACTGATTTTTTGCCATTCTCACAACTCCAATTGTTAAGCATTCACAGAGTAAAATAAAATACTCCAGAGATGCTGTGTCAACAAAAACTCCTTCCGCTGGTTTGATACAATTTCTGTTTAACTAATCAGGAGGAAATTTATCATATAAAGCTTGATGGCGTTGTTTATGGAGTCATTAGCACAATGGCACTCAGCTCTCAAAAGACACTTGTGCTCTTCAGAAGATGAAACACTGCAGCTGTCTGGGAAATGAGTGAAGGCCAAAACCGGAATTATAAAAGAGAGGACTTAATTTGAAACAATTTTATTCCTAGGATTTCATGGATGTGTTGGTTGATTTATTTATTTACTTATTTACTTAGTTGTTCTTTCCAGATAATGAGAAGGTGCTGGAGACTATAAAGTGGTAGTGTGTTGAAGTGTTCACTCATAGCCTTATAGTGATTTCTTCAGTGTCTTGCTGTAAGAATATCACACTTTGCTAACCAGCTCATAAAAGACCTTTTACAAACATCAAAGTAATGGAATGAATTCCTAGGATAATATTCAGTTGCTCAAATTCTGCCTAATGCTCTGTCTCTGATTCCCAATTATAAAAGTAAGATAACCACTTGAATTCTAAAAATATTCCCATGATGCTGGCCAAAA
This sequence comes from Hylia prasina, assembly GCA_013397195.1. Taxonomy (NCBI): domain Eukaryota; kingdom Metazoa; phylum Chordata; class Aves; order Passeriformes; family Sylviidae; genus Hylia; species Hylia prasina. The sequence continues at coordinate 370,118 of VYXD01011668.1, read as the reverse complement.
GTCTTACTGCTACCTTTTCCATGTAACACATGACTTCAAGGAGAATTTTGGTGAAACAGAGTCTACTTACTCATAGATTTCTTATTACACATTAAGCATTACAAGAATTAAATCAATAATATTTATAGAAATGTATGGAAGATATAGGTTCAAAAGTGCTTTAATAAAAGTGTCCTGCAGATAAAGCAGCAGATGAAATTCAGGTATAGAGAAATGTAAAGCAAAGCACATAGGAAAATTATTCCTTGGGACAAATAATTCCTTAAAAATCTACAAAACTCTACCTGAACATATGATGTTAAAAGAAAAAAGAAAGGACAAAATGAAAAATAAATAGAAGGCCAGGGATAGTTAAGAAGAGAATAGAAAACATTAATCATCATTATGCCAGTGGAAAAATCCATGCTTCATCTTCATTGTAAATAGGATAGTTATTGTGTTGTCTGCATGAAAAAGTTACAGTGAAGTTAGAAACAGCTCAGCAAGTCCCTGAGCCACAAATTTCTGAGAGTATCCTAAGGCATGATGAATTATATATATACTAGTATGCCTGCCTGTTCTGTGACTTTTTCTTGAACATCACTCTTGGAGACGGTACAGTGAGCTGGCTGGACCTGTGGGCTGGCCTGACATATCATTCCTTATGTTCTTGACAGTTTAAACAACAATAATAATAATAATAATAAAACCAAAACAAACAAACAAAAACAAACAAACAGACAAAACCAGCCAACCAAACAAACAAAAAAAACCCAACAAAAAACCCCAAAAAACACAACCCAACAAAGTGGAAGAGTAGTTTGCTTTAGTCAGTGGGCTTGTCTGGGAGGGAAAAGGGAGGTGTCCTACTGAATACAGAAGAAAGAAGGTATTTTCACTACTGTTGGAACCCTGGCTTACCAGGAGACCAGGAGGTTTAGAACAACATGGAGAAGACTGGGTGCTCTTATATTTTAAAGCATCCCCTTTTTCTCACCAGCAACAAAACAATCCCTGTCAGGATTCAGCTGCAACCAAGTGCTCTTCACCCTGACCCTGAGACAGATAAGCATCTTATTCTGTGCAGAATGTTGGCAGGGTATTCCATGGGCGGGAGGCAAGAGGGCACAGAATGGATAACGAAACAGGGCATGACTTTTTCTTTCAAATTATGTTCATTATGTTCCATAACAATTAGAAAGAACTTGAGTACTTGAGTGTTATTTCCTGCTAAAAGGATAAGTTATATGATGTTTGCTAATGCAGCCCACATGAGGCAGTGCTGCTTGAAAAGGAGAGGCAGGGTTTCATTCAGTAACAAAGCAGAGACCCTGCACATCCCTAGGAATGTACCCTATCTCTCCTCTCTTGTCCTGTCTGGAACCTGGAGAGGCTGGGATCAGAGAGATTCCTGATTCTTCCTTTAACGGTTCCTCTTTTGCCAAATTTCCAGAGGAAGACCACAGAGGAACAGTAGAACAAAAGAAAACCCAAAAACTGTGAGTCAGAAGAAAAGGAATTGTGGTCATCTCACTAATGTATTTTGATGGGAGATCAACAGCCTTAGGGAGCAAAACTTGTCTCACAACAATTTCTCCAAGTATGTGTCATTGCCCAAGTTCAAAGACAAAGACCAGAAAGGGGAGATTCATTTGCCTGCCCATGGGGTCCATACACGTGTGTAGCCTAAAAGAACCCAAGAATATGCAGTAAAAAAGTGCTGACTTGCCATTATGATAATTACACAGTTCATGTAATCTCTCTCCAGCTGGTGATGTTAGAAATCCCATGTTTGTTTGCAGAATGGGATACAGGAAGATGCCTTTTCTTTCATTCATTATTACTGCCATCCATTGACTCTCTGCACTGTAGCTACTGCAAAAGATGAAGGGAACTAGCATGACTGCCTTCATATGCAGTCCTTCCTCAATGTGTGAAAGAAATCAGCTCTGCATCTTCTTTGCACACCATAGTCTCTCTTGATATCACACAGCAGGTCTCTTTTTACTGAGAAGTAAAACTGCATCAGCAAGACAAGTCCACTAAAACATACAGCTTTACATTGTCCTTCCAGGCTGCATTTGCTGGAATGACTGACACACAGAGCAAATCACACCAAAGCTGTCATTTATCAGCCACCTTTAAGGTTTACCCATAGAAATAAAATTTAATAAAATTCAGCAAGTGGTTCATTGAATTAAAAACCTTCCTCCAAAACTTTTATGTGTGTTTGCAAAAGTGTAAGGGCGATTATACATTGAAATGTTTATAGGGGAATATTTGTTTTCAAATTCAGAAAGTTAATCTGCCTTATACTTGGAAGCACAAAGGCTTACTATTTAGAAATGTTCAAATATAGGCCATTTAACTATGACTTTATTAATACTATGGAAGCGCTGATAGCAACCCTATAACTAACAACATTCAATTAGACATGAAAACAAATACTGATTAAAACCAAATAACCACACCTCAGTTCCTCTCACAGTTGTGTTGTGCTTTCCAGGCAAAACATCTGGAAAACTGCCCTAGCAGGGTCATTGAGGCTTTCCTTAATGACAAGGGATTCTTGGCAATCTGCAACACCTTTGCTCCTAATTTCTGCAAATTATTGGTAAGAGATGCAGATGTTAGGTTAATGTTTGCCTGTGCTTTTTGGGCATGAATCTTTCTGCACTGCTGCAGATATCATTACATTAGGGCAGCTATCAATTACTTAGTGTGGGGTTTAGAGTGGGTTTACAAATAATTTCAGCTGAGTGTTTGGACTGGAGCTGAAAGGCTACTCTAAATTTTTTTCCCTGTCCAAGACATTCCCTGTTGTGAATACTTTTTCCAGGACTTTGATCTTTTACAGAAATGATAATTAGCCTGAATCTTACAGTCTGAGTAAATATTGTAAAGAAAAGTATTGTAAAAACTCCCCAAAATACATAAGAGGAGAGTTATTCCCATTGTTATTCATTACTGTCTAAATTAAAGAAACCAATGAAGAAAATGATAGTTTATAGATGCCAATCTATCAAAAATATATCACAGATGTTTTAGAGCAGTTTTAGTACTTTACAAAACTGAGGGAAGAAAAAACAAGTCAAAAAAAGGAGGGTTAAGTTCTGAAGGTACGTATTTTCCCTGATGGGGGAAAAACTGTCTCTCCTGGATCACAAAAGATCATTGTCAAAAAGTTGCTTCCAAAGCATCCCAGACCCAAGAGGGCACAGAAGGCAGGTGCACGGCCATGGTCTTGCATTGAGGGGAGCTCCAAGTGGAGTGCGATGTGCAGGAGGGAGAAGTGGTGACCTTCAGGATTTCAAACAGAGACTTTTCTCCCCCAGACGGAGAAATAAGAATTAAGTTTCTTGTGCATCCTCCTGCAGTCAAGGAGTCTCTGTTCTCTGGTTCGTGAGTAGTGCAATTGTTCTCCTTCCCGTTTTCCATGACAAACAAAGCCACCAGAGGAGAACTTTTTTGCATGATTTCTTTTCATGAGTCATAACATCCATCCATCAGGTACAGAAACATCTGGGTAAGCTAGTTAATGTGTAGCTGACTTCAGTTAATGTTTATAATTAAGGCCTGAGATTCCACAAGCAGCGCATTTCTGAGGGATTATCACACATCTCAGGTGCAGCATGGGGCACCAGCCAAAAGCAAAGTGACTTCAGCTACTCAAAGAGTGCAATAATCCCTCAGAAATCTATTAACCATGAGTGCCTTATAGCTATTATGGTATGGAAACTCCAAGGTAAAAAGGTCATACCTGTGCTTTTAATGAGAAATATTGACACATGCATGACATCACCACCAGCCAATCAGAGATCCCCATTGTTACCCCGTGTTCACAAATCACTTTATAACAGGCTAAAGTTATAAAGCAGTTTACAGTGCTGTGAAAACGAAATAGATCACTTATATGTTGAAAACTCATTAAAAATATATATTTTATATGCAAAACATGTCTAGATCTACTCTTTCTTCAGGTCCATCCTCAGGTTCATAGTATGAATAGTACAACTGATGGAATTGATCATATTCATAATATTATGCTCTTTAATTATTAAAAACTATACATTTTCAATAATATTTGTAGAATTTAATAAATACCTAAATCTTGTCTTTCAGGATCCCATTCCAGTTCCTTCCCAGCACTGGTCCCAGCATCCTAACTGTATATCCTTGTCAATTAGTTGCTGAAAAGGCATACTGGTGACCAAATCCGGACAAAGCTGGCATATTCCAAATTCCAAAATATATTTTAGTCCTGATGGTCAAATAGGAGGGAGAAAAATCACCCCTACCTTAGGAATTTTATTTGGGGAGATGGCTCAATAACTTGGGCCAAGAGAAGGTCAGAGATAACTCTTGTGCTATGGAGCAGTCTAACAACCCTGCAGAGAGGAAAGCAGCATTCAGAAACCTTGCCTCTTGTTGCTTGAATTGTTAGCCACAGATTCAATCACCAATAAGGGCCAATAAGAAAAAGGAACTGGTTGTTTGTCAAAGGATAGCAAAACAGAAATTTTGGATATGATGATTTATTCAGGACAGAAAAACTAGGTGCTGATTTTTTCAAATTCAGAAAAATTTCTTGCTTAGTCAAAAATGGCAATTTACATGACATTTATGTTACTGGACTGTTGGGGACTCCTACTGGGATAATGTGCTCTTCTGGGCATGATGAAGGACCACTCCAATGTGGTTTTATTTTAATTGCATGAATATGACTGAACAACATTAAGCATTCAGTATATAATGGTTAGAGAAAATAAGTGGGCCTTTATGACTTGCAGAGTCAATAAATAGGCTCTTTCAGGTCAGTGAGAAAAAGTGAGTGACAGATCTAAGAAGCTTTTCCGAAGAACGCATTGATATTTGAATCTGCAGTTTCCATGCTCTAGCTGATGTCAGCTGTTGGGTGAAAGCCTAGATATCAGGTAGCCAAGACAAGCATCTAGCTGCCACTTGAAAGCTATCTCTTTCAGGGAAGAACTGAAGTAGTATTCTTTCTATGGCTGTGCCTGCCAGGCAGCAGACAGATGCCCGCTGTGAGAGCTGAACCTCCCCTGTTCTGCCCTGCAGAGTGCATTGCACAAGCCCCAGCTATACATTACAACGGACCACAGCAAAGGAGAGACACGTGGGTTCCATCCCTCACGCTTGAGCCAAGGGCCTTGATGCAAATACAGCATAAGTCAAAAGATGAGCACAAAAGCCAGTTTGTTTTTACAAGCAGTTGTGACATTATGAAAGTACTGGTCTTAGAAAATAACCCTGGATCAAACTGATCACAAGTTGGGTCAGTTTAAATTACACAGAAAGTGAAGCAAACAGACTCATAACCAAGATTTCTTTATTTCAGGAGGAGAAACTTCAGGACCCTAATATACCCAATACATGAAGTCAACTGGGCATCAGAATTCCCAAATATCAGCACGGAGGAGGCTCAGCACACTGGAACTCAACACTTTCTGGAGCTTGCGACTTCAGGAAATGGAAACACGGAGAAAAGGTGAGTAGAGCACTGCCAGATGGCTAAGAGAAACAAGGGGATAGAGAAGAATCATGCTGAGGTTGAGGAATAACAACTCCAAAAGCTTAATGCATTTGGATCAGGAGAGATGACTAATCTCCTCCCCTGAGCAGTGCAAGACCTGGCATGTGAAACATCAGCTCCAGAAGCAAGTGGTTTTGCTATCCCAGCATACTGCACAAAATGTTTCCCTGTGATAAGGATTGTACCATGTGTAACTTCAACTTGTGCACCAAAAACATGAGAAAAGGGGTAATGAGTTTAAAGATGGTGAAGAAAGATCAAAAGACAGTTCTCTGATGAGGAAGTTCTGCAAACTACAGAAAAAAAGAAATAGCAAGAGTCTCCAGACCATTTCATGTAGTCTCACATGAGAAATATTTAAAATATTAATGGAGTGAACTAAAATAAAAACTCTCAGGTAAAAAGTGAAAAATTGTCATTATCTATATTAGAAGCTGACTGGTAGAAGACAAAGGTGGAACTTCAGATGAGTGCCATGATTGCTATGATTGCCTTTTGCCATTTGCAAGAGTAGAGTTTCAGTGCCACTCCTTTGAGAATTCAAAGTGAGACTTGACATGCTGGATCTGGAACTAGAGTTTTCCAAATAAGTGGGCGCATAGATCAACTACTTTACTCAACATTTGGAGGGCAGGCTCCTGCTGTGAGCCCCACTGCAGTCCTACATCACATTTGATCATAGGGCCACATGCAATTGGAGCCAGAAATTATGGATGAGGTAGTGTCCTGAGAGGAGTATCATGCTGCATATGTCCAGTTGCCAATGGTTGTTCAGAGCACTCCTCAAATGAACAAGATCCCTCAAAACTCCTCAAATGCTGCTATGACTTAAACTGATAGAGTTCTTTTCATGTTTGTCCTGATGTGACATAGCAGTCCTTCTGCAGATACACAAAAGGAACATAGCAAATGTAAATATCTTCAAATGAGCATTTATAACTTTTTGACCTTGAGTCTTTGCTCTTTGTTTCCTCTTGCCTTCCAAAGAGCTGCTTATCTAACATCTCAGGAGTCACCCTGGGATGGTTGACTTCAGTCCAGCAATCAGAATCTGATTCCACTTTCAGTAAAACTGAATGCCTTTTGTTTAAATATGTAGCAACAAATCACAGTAAGTTCAGGAAACAGTGGCACTGTACACTTAAGATTTAAAGGGATGTTAACAGGGTGCTTTGTCCAAATATCTTGAAATAGGAATCTGTTTCGTAATACTCTTCCAGATTCTAAATATATCACAGCAAATACAAATTATCACTGTGCCACCAATGTGGTTATTAAAGCCTTGGAATATCTTTTATTATACTGACTCCAGCATTATTTCAGCATGTTGTCCCCAAAATAGTCATTCCATTACCCAAAGAGGTGATTAGACAGCCTGAGTTCTCTGGGATGTTATGACAACATGTAGATATTTCAGAATTATACCCCTTGGATCCACATCAGTTGCTCAAAATCCAGGCCAACCAGTAAGATAAAAATTAGTGTTTGCCAGATGAAAAAAAAAAAAAAATAAAGGCAGAACCACCCAAAAGGAAAATGTTATTTAGTTACCAGCTCTTCTGGGCATACCAGACAGGGGTGATTATGAAAGTCAGAGGACCTTTTGGGTAAACACCGAGTGTTTGTGGGTCCAGCTGAGGACGAGGTAAATATAGAATGCACAGGGTGAAACGCTGGTCACACTACAAAAAGTCCCACTGATTTCAGCGTGGCCAAGATCTCACTCTTCAGTGCCATTAAGTGCTCCAGCACTTATCTGCACCTGTGAATCTATGGGTTCAATGTCCAAGAAGAGACTGGTCACCAAGAGACCCTTAAATATCTGATTTGGTTTTTAAGGAGGAACTCTATAAAAATAAAGTATCTGAAAGTGTCCATAAAATAGAATAACTCTTCAGTGTAAAATGCAAGCTGAGGTGATAGCCAGAAAAAATGACTTATAAAACTTTGATTGATATGGAAAACAAGGGTCAGCTCCTTGCTGCTGTCTTGTTAATACATGAAAATAAAAGAAATCCGGTAAGGTCTATGGGGCCTTATTGCAGATGAGTAATATTGAAGGCACCCTCATAAAAAAGATAATGCTGCTTGTAATCCTTAGCTGATCTCAGGGGTTTTCTCCCTTTTTTTTTCTTTCCTTGATTTTTTACTTTCCCTCTTTCATCAACATCTGTTTTAGGTCACCCTTGAATCCCACCTTCTCCCCAGGAAAGTAACACAATAGCGTGCTCAGCAGAGCCCCCAGCACACTCTCACACACATTCTCCAAATGACAAATAATCTCTATATATCTTCTGGGAACAATAAAAATCCTTGGATGTGCTCCCAGAGCCCTCAGGAAGTTCAAAAATCTTTAGAGGGGGGGCCCTGGATTGAGGTTTTATCTCTAGAATTTTACATAACAAACTTGGTAAGTGTTGTATAACAGTTAATACATATTCAATGGCCAAGGGACAAAAAACCCCTCATCCAACATTAAAAATAACACTGGGGAAGGTCAAGTGTGTGAAAGGCCTGTGTGCTCTGATCACTTCATGGTGACAGCTGGGTTTCCTCTCTTTTATCCCATTTGTGCTGTGCTCTCTGGTGTTTTGGAAGTGGAGCTGCCCCAGTGATGGAGTGCTGTGCAGGGACAAGCTCCTGGAGCTCAGGCAGGACTGGCAATGCTGAGGGATTTTCATGTGTTCTCCACACCAAAGTTTCTCTTCCTTCCTGTGTTTCCTATATCATGTAAAGCTCCCTGGCATCATCTTCAGAGTTTTGCCAGACCCTTTTGAATCTCCTTAGGCAACTGTTTCCAACTGTTTTTATTTTATTAACTGTAGTCTGAGACTGGTCAGCTGAGCCACAGGACATCAGTATATGACTAAGTTACTAATACTTTTATAGAAAAAGAGGATTTCCTAATGATGGTTCTAATGAGACTGTTCTAATGTATATAAAAAAATATGTGTGCCTGCAGGCACTGGAAAGAGTGCATCTGCATTAGAAAATCAAGCTACCTTTGTGAATTACCATGCAAATGGAAAGAAGGAGCATTTTTAAGGAAATCGCAAATCTTAAAAATAAGTTAATGGAAACCCAGATTAATTTACCCATGGAAAAAGAAATCCATTTGTTTACTGTTGTTTCTTAGTTTGATTGGTCTGTTGATTGCAGAGATCATCTCATGAGGAAAGGACAACAGAAGATGACCATTGACCATCTGTTTATCAGAGAAATAATGAACAAGTGGTATTTAGTTGACTCATTCACGCAGCTATTCATGTGAATTCAGGCTTTGTTATAGATGTTTCCTATATGTTACATGTGCCGTGCAAGGGTAGCAATGGGACAAGGCTGAAACTCTGAATGTTGACAATAATATGTTCTAGCTTCTCCAGTGAGTCCAGCCAAGCTCAGATTACCTCCAGCATTAATTATTTTCAAAGTGTAATGGACAGCACTTCAATTTCTCATAAGTTCTTCCTAGTAGTCATGGTCACATGTAATTCATCTTATGGTGAGTGAATCACAGCACTGATTTGTCCTCTCCAGAGCATGGCAGGTGTTTATTGCCTTCAATCATACTAATTTTAATAACAATTGCTTTTAATGTTAAAATAGGAAACAAGCTTGGGTACCAGCGCTGGCTGAGCACCGTCCTATTGTCCTTAGAAGAGGCTAATTTACCCTGCCAGGAAACAAAAGAGTATTAAAAGGAGAAAATGCTGAGGAATTCTATAAGTGTGGAATTCACCCCCATATGGAGTGGGGGAGGCAGTAGCTATTTTAGTGGGACTCTAAGCCATAGAAATTTAAGTGGGATTTAAGTTGTGCGCAGACCCATGCTGGCGTCCTGCATGGAAGAGGCTCTCAACCAAGGACATTATGAGGAAGATGCAAAGGGATTACAAGCATTCTAGGCCCACTTCCACCCCAAGGCTCAGGATATGAATGTACATGAAACCTACAACAAGGTAATCGAGTGTGCAAGCCCCCTGCTTGTCAGCTCTGTGGTCACAGTAAATGAGAGGTTTTCTCTAAGTAAAAGAAAGTTTCTGTAACACCAATATATTTTAAACCAGCTATTGCATACTCTGAGCACCTCATTACTCATCCCTTACCACGAAATGAAAATGTGCCCTGTCATCCCTCACCAAAATCAGGCTTTTGAGATGCAAGGGCTGGCTTAAGACCACATTTAAATGGCTCTGAGGCTTCTGATATGCAGGTAGTTTTTGTGGAGCTTAGGCAGGGTGAGCATATAATTGTCTGTACTCATGCAGATGTACCTTAAGACAGGTAAGCACAAGCTCTGCCAGAGCCAGGAAACCTGTCTAGTGGCAAATGTTCAGAAGTTAAGTGTCACTGAGGCCACCCTTCCCTGGATGCACTGACTGCCTGAATTGGAAGCTTCACTCCTAAGTACACCATAAGACCCCTGAAACCCCCCTGCAACACTTGCCTTTCCTCCATCACCTTCTCCCCTCTGTTGACAAAACCAGTCAAGACACCTCTTGATGAACCACTTCAAAACCTTTCTCAAAATGAAAACTTACCTCTTCTTGCTGGGTTAATATTGATACAAATAATTTTCCCAAGATAATGGTTTGAAAAGGGAAAAATGGCAAGGAAAGAGCATTTGCAGTCAAGAAGATTAGAGCAGTCAGTCTTATTTTTTAACAATACATAAAGGTTCACAAAAATATGAAATAAAACTCAGTCTTTCACTGGGATTTAGCTGACTCTCTTCCCTTAGGATTTAAGAAAATGAACCCTAAAACTTGAGGGCAAGGTGTATCAGATTGTCACTGCACATGGCTATTGGAGGGAGTCAAGGTGGTGGCTCCTGCTATTGTCCTCTGCTTCCCAAATAGCCAAAGTGCCATGTCCCTACCTGGGATGGGTGATCAGGTTCATCCTCTGCCCAGGGTGGTGGTGAGACTGGACATCATGAGAAAGCACCAGGAAAAGGCAGAAAACCAATGTGGCTGCCGCTTTCACCTCCTAGAGGGGCTTGGAGCATATTAAACATTTGGGTTATGTACTGAGAAAAATACAACCATTGAAAGGGGCAGATTTTGAGTGACATGCTGGAAGCTTATGTGCCTAAATCCAGTTTGAGAATTTACTTCTCAGGATACATGTTAAAGGACTACAGCTGTTAGTAGGCGCAGTGATGATTAGAAAAAGAAATTTGCCAAAGACTCAAAACAAAATACTTTTGCTTGGAAAGCACATTTCCATGAATTTTATTAGTTCTAAAGAGAATATATATTGAGCTTTGGCCTTCATAGTTCTGGAAATCTTTATATTCATTGCTTATTTAACATAAAAATTCTCTTCTAGTAATTCTAATTGATAAATGCTAGTGCCATTTCTGGGTGAACACTATTTTAAATTTCTTGAAAAGCACACTCACTGACTTTTGGGTATTTTTGCAAACTAAAAACCAGCCTCAGCAGTCTCGTTTCCTAAACTTATTTAGCATGGTTACTGAAGCAGAAACTTATCATGCATGAATGTGAGGCAGAGTCATTTGACTTTGACTGGTGCAAACCTTTCAATACAGAGATAAACTGTACTGAGTCATGTATGGTATGTTTTTCTAAGCATTATAGCCATGCTCAAAAGATCAAGTTTCTGTCTCAGTTTCAAAGCTCCGTTTTTCTGAATAGAAGGAAGACTGTATTTTTAATTTTTTAACAAATTAAAATCAGTTCAGATGTGCTGGCCTCAGCATAAGGGATAAATATTGTATAACTACTTTTTTATTGCTATGCTTTTTTTTTAAGGATATGGACATGTTTATGAAAAAGACTAACTTGGATCTCAGCACCAAGCAGCAATGTGCTTGATGTGCTAGGTTAGGATTAACAAAATCTGAGCTAAAATATTCACTTCTCTATGAGCATCTTTTGTCATCACTTAAACTCGTAGTTCCCTGTTTACAATATAGTCATAACATTTCCATACTTCAGTGGACCCTAAGAGGATCCCTTAAATGGCTGCTGAAATGTTCCAGGTTTTAATTATCATAAATGGATCAGCCTTATTTATACCTGTGCCTAAAATCTACTTTGTATATCACTATATGAGAGGAAGACAGAGTTCAGCTGAGGTTGGGATTTTAATGTGGAAAGAAACTTAAACTGTGGTGGCCATAATGGTCTGGTAAGTGATGAGAGAACTCTAGATGTCTAATTTTCTACAGGCTTTAGGTTTGGGAAGGGTGATATTTGGTTTTGGTTGTTTGTTGTGGTTTTTTTTTTTCATATTTAAGAATTTTCTTTTTTATAGGAGCTTTTTGCTCTGGAACCAGTATATCACCAGTAACTAAATAGTAAATCACCAATAACTAAATAGTAAATCTTGACTCTTGGTTAGAAGAGCCTCAGTTATCACAGAAAAGCTGATTCTACAAGGGGAAAGAAATATGTACCTAAAGTTTAGTGCCCGTGACGGACCTTACCAGACTTCTTCAGAGAAAGCCTCTTCTACTGAGCTGCTGACATCAGCTGAATTTGATCAGCATCAGCTCACAGCTCACAGGCCAGTAGTGTCTTTAGGGTGGTTTCATTACAGACATCCTATATACCCAAAAGAACCCTTGGAAGCAACCTGGAAGGATTCCTATGGGCTCTTAGGATCCATAACATTTACTCATACCTTTGAAACAAACTCTGTTTGCTTAAAATTCATCGAGAACAAGAAAAGAATTGGAACACCTCCACACTTCAGCTCAAGACTGTTCTGGCAGTGCCCTCGGCTCTGTGAGCACTTCAGGGCTGGCACAGCAGAGAGAAGTGAGATGAGGGTGACCTGCCCGTGCACCAGGGTGCTGCAGGTATGTGCAGTCAGTGCTGCTGGGGTCATTCCCCAGGACTGAGCCCTGACATCTCCTCTACACTTTGCACTGTGTGAAGCACACTTTTAAAAGTAGAGTTTGTTGCAGGCTTGCAAACATTTATTGGGCAGCTTCTAGACTGGTGTCATTATGGTCGTATCATGTTCCTGAGAAGGATTTGGGGATTGTTAATGTTTCGAGGAAGGTCCCGCTGAGAATTCCCCTTTTACAGGAGTGAAAGGCAACACTGTCTGAGGAGATGGAGGTAAAGATATAAAGCCCCTCTTCCAGGCTGACCCAGCAAAATATTCCATTAGCTCAAATGGCAGAGCAATTGCCTTTGAAAATGCAAAGATGAAGTTTTAGATCCCCCAGAAGATTTATTCAGAGCATAACATATTGCAACTGGTGTGTAATTCATATTCTTTAATTAGATAGCTCTTTCATGGCCTGTAGCTGAGTGTATTTTAGTAACTGGCTGTTTTAGTGAAAATAATATTAAAGTCCTTTGACATGCAATGGGACTAAGTTTGGTGGCAAAAAGAACCAGAGAAATATGCTTTTGCTAAAGAAATAGGAGCCTACTGGTGAGAAAATATTTGATTACAGCATGTAAGTGCTCTCACAGAGAGAGAAGGCAAGAAAATATTAAAAGTTCTGTTAACCTAATAGAGGTAAGTTTAGCAAGAACCTGTGCTGGAAACTTAAAGCTAAGTAAATTTGAATTAGACGCCAGAAAAGTTGGGGTTTTTGGTTTTGTTTTTTAAATAGCAAAGCTGATTAATTAATAGAACAAAGAAAAAGGGACAGGATGCTTTCTCCCTCTCTTGGTGCCTCTGTACCAGCAGCAAATGTCCTCTTGAGAGGTATCCTGCAGTCAGATGCAAACTCCTGGCTTGGTAAAGAAAGAGAAATCACAGGATGTGTGATGTGCAAGCCAGAGAGGATGACCTAATCCACTACTTCTGCCCTAAACATATATGAACCCATATGACACCATACAGCCTTGTTTCTTTGAAATTCTAGAATAAAAAATGTATTTTTATTAGTTAATTTGTTGCCCTAGTAACATTCATTCAGTTAGAGAGGGGTTAGCTTCCTAAGGGGCATAGACCAGGTATTGTTTAGAGTTCTCTTATTTTCTATCTGCCATATTACCGGTGTAAAGCATGCCAGCTAAAACAAAACCAAAACCAACCAAAACCAAAACCAAAACCAAAACCAAAACCAAAACCAAAACCAAAGAAAAACATCAAAAAAAGAATCCCAGTGGCATTGTTGCCATACTTTCAAAAAAACCCTTTATTTTACATTGACCAGTGAGGAAAGAAACATTTTCTTTTTTTATCCCCTTTAGTGTTGTCCTGGTCATGTTCTTTCTGATTCCCGTTAGATATAATGTTTTCAACATACAAATAACTCATTGCAGGCCCAGTAATTCCATATTAAAATTTGGAAAAGATTTTAGATTTGGAGATCTCAGCAGGGTTCAATTAGTACAACACAGAGCAAGTTTTTTAAAATAAAATTGTAGTTTTAAGCCAATTATCATTTTAAAGGCCTGTGGTTTGTTACCTGGTGTTGTTTTTTGTAGAGCTTGTTTTCAATACCTGAATTGAAGCATAACTAATAAATTCAAATAAATTGAACACTTTTGAATGATTTTTATGGCAGTGATATAATTATTTAAAAGACTGGCATTTCAGATTTTCCTGGCAGTGTTCGAAAAAGCAGAAAAAGGTTAAGCTCAAATATACAAAACCAAACCAGTTGGGTTTTTTTTCATTTCCATTTCAAAGCAATTATCCTGCTTTCTAGTCTTTCCATAAACAGTTCAGAATCAAAATGTACTTTTTTGGGGGGTAGAGAACTAGCAAATCTTCACTGCTCCATCTACCAGGGATGCATATGCAGTGGAAGAGGCACAATCCCTGCCTTTAGGGATGTAGCCACTCTGTCTCTCTATTTTACCCTCCAATAACAATTGTAGGTCTGGTGGGCTGGGCTGCTGTGATCCTGAGTTGAGTTTTCATTGTTTTCTGGAGAGAAAGATCTTGGTTTCCATTTATATCACAAGACCATTTAGGGCTGTCAGACAGTTACAGAAACAGAGTTAATCAATCTTGATTATGATTTCTGACATCAGTAGCCATAAGGCTGAAGTAAGGAAAAGCTTGAAAAAATTATGGATAAACTATAGATACAGAGGAGCAGGGTGTCTGACTGAAATTATCGGGACTCTGCAGCTCAGGTCACTGGCCTGTTACTCTGACTAGACACCACAGTGCACTTTTGGTAACCTCTATCTGCCATATAACTGTGAATAAAAAAACCAGGTGGGAAAAGGTTCTGCAGTGATGCAGTGTGCAGGGGAAAGCAGATCAGGTCTAGTCCTGGGAAGAGCTGATGTTAAAGGCAGGTTCTGGGTCAGGGAGAAGTCACATTTAGAGACTCAGCAGTCATGGGAATGTAGGTTTGTCCCTCTGTGCTACTGGCAGTTCCTGTACAGAGTGGCTGTCATGAATTCAACTCTTCCGAGGAGTAGCCACATGAACTCAAGAAGCTCCACATGATTTTGAAATGAATTTCAGAAATACACTGGCTTGTGAGTGGTCCAGAACAGGATTTTCCTCCTTCTGGGGGTTGCCTTCATCTCACTGTTTGTTTTGGTTCAGAAACACAAAGAGAGTGGCAAGTGAAGTGAGTGGGTACAGGATGACATATGCAAAAGCCACAGCTATTATATAATACCCTCATTCCCTCTCTTCCACCCTTTTTCTGGAGGTGAAAGCCAGTGTACCATATTCAAATAAATAATGACAGACAAAATTCATGGTGGGAAAATACACTGAGATTGACTAGCATTATCCAATTTTCACACGTGACCGGTTATTAAACAGATTTCTGCTATTTTCCTGCTTCAACTTCCATGCTCAAGCTCTGCTTTTGGAGAAGCAGCAGCTCATGGGACCAAGCTTGCATGCTGAGAGTCGCATGGGAGTGCTTCCTTGTGGCACTTCTGTGGCAGCAGACAGCCCAGCACTAGAGGAGGCTGAGCATTTTGAAAAAGCCGTGGCTGCAGCACCTGAGTCGGGACCTACCAGGGCAAAGAGCACTATTGGTGAGGAAATGTGGTTTGCCAGGTGCTGTCAAGTATGTTTTGCCAAAACAACACAGATACAACCTTTATGGCTTAAAGTGAGCACTGTACAGGAAATTAAATACATGTGACAGAGACAAGCAGAGCTCAGAGACCTCATAAACACAGATGGAGCCATCCGCATCTCCAGTTCAGAGAGCACCTGTTAACAGTTCACATGCCACATACATCCTGCTGCTGGAAGAGTCCTCAGGAGACCTGATTCCCAATCCACCTCATTCATCATCAGGCTTCACTGTTTCCCTCTAGAGAAGCTCATAGCAAGGAGAGGGATAACAGATGCTGGCCCAGCTGGTCTGCCTCAAAGAGAGCTTTGCTTGGAGAGCTCATGTCCAGTAGGAAGTCCCACAGCACTGTTTCTTATATTGGAACCTTAAGGAAGTGTCAGCCTTTTTCCCAGCACGTACAAACTCCACAGTCAGGGATCCCCAGGATCCCTTGTTAGTACTCACTGAACAGTCTTGCAGACCACAGCTGTCACACGGGATGTGAACAAAGACAAGGTGGCTGAAGCTGCTGGGTCTTTGCCAGGACCTTTGAGTTGGATTCTGAACTGCCCAAACTCCAGCCTACAATGTTTTCATACCTACTTTAATCCCGCTTAAAAGTGTGGTGTAAGATGCAGGGATAGAGTGGAACATCGGCAGTGTCATTCAGGCTGAGATCTGCATCCTTGTTTCTCAGTCTTGATCAGGAAAGTCACATGCTTACATATCCTCATTAGAATAGCTATCAGCCTTGGAAGCTTCCAAATTACAAAAATCAAAGAGGAGAGAGAGCAGTCTGAGGCATTCACTAAAATATTAGGCACCAGTAGGTGCCAGGAGTTTTTCATGTTTAGAAAACAGGAATCTACTTGCAACTTTGTTCCATACTAAAAGGTAAGGAAGATATAAAGAGGGTACAGGAAAGAGCAAAACCAAAATGGTGCTGGCTATATCACAGCTCTATAAGGTGCAGTCTCAATGATCTTTACTGGTTTTATCAATTAGCTGCGCCAGAATTCATATCACCAACCAGGCTGCATTTGAATGAAATCATTGCAGCCATTCACACGAATAATACATCCAGAAAGACAGCTCTTGGTGAAAGTAGTCTGCAGTGCAATGTAGGTAGAAATGGAAGTACTTGCTAGCAAATGACCTCATACATTTTCTTTCCTGTAAGGAAATCACCTGCAAAAGAGCCTAGTGAACATGGTTGCTTCCCTGTTCAAAATTGTGTCTACATTACTGTATGTGGAGTAAGTTGTTAGCCACCTCAGACTTGTGCTATTGCTCTAGTGCAGACTTCTTTCTGTAGAGTCAGAGCCAGGGGCGAAATCTGCACAGAGATCTGGGGCTTTCTTCCTAGTACTCCATCTCACTCAGTGCTTACAAAATCAAAAGGACATGTCAAAACATGGAATCTATCATCTGTCATTCTGCCCCCTCTGAAATCAAACTGGCCATTGACTTCACCATTGCAGGATCAGGACAGTTATTTACTACCACACAACCAGGCAGAGCTCTGCTGTTGAGAGGTGGAGCAATCCCTTCTGGGAAGTTTTCATTACCCCTGTTTAATGAGGAACATGAAAAGAGCATGGTGGTTTCTCTCACATACAACTTCCATGCTTCTGTGAGGCTGTCAAGCACATAATTACTGTACTCTGTTAATAATGAATAGCATGTAAACATGTGCTACATATCCAAATAACACATATGAACTATTTGCCCCCTTGAAATAAATTTATTCCGCTGTACTTGGAACTGATGTAGAATATTGTATAACAAGTAACTCCAGGATAAAAGGTCAAGCTAAAGTTTTTCTAAGACTGGGAATGAAAACAAATACTACAAACATTACACACACACAAAAAAGCCTAAATATTATTCCATGAGGAACTGTTATATTCTGAAGAAAACATTGTAACAAAGAATTCCTTGTGGACTTCCAGCAAAGATGCTTGATTAGAATGCCTACGTGATTTTCAAATGCTCATCAAGAGCAACAGCTGGTAGTGGCCAAACTCCTCACACATCTGGTCTAATCCTTTCACATTTTGAAACTCCAAGGAAAAGAAAATCATCAAGAAGCAAGATGTGTGTAAAACAGAGATTTTTCTGCAATGAGGCTGTGACAGTGATAAATTTATTTCCAAAGTACCTGGTATTAATAAATACGATCAGCAGTAAGTTGTTACCCACAAAATAGGCAACTCTCATGAGAAGCTGGATTTATTCCTTTGCACGTCAGGAAGGGCTGTCTCTGCATGTCTCAGCAGCAGATAAAGTGCATTAGCAACACTCTGTGAGACGTGAGAGGGAACAAACAGTTGTTTTTCTATTTACTGACTCCCAGATCTTCATGTACAGCTATAATCATCATAAATGGGACCTCATAACACTCTTCCTCTCCTTGCTGTTAAACAAGTTGTTACTTAGTGTGATGAATCAACATACTGGGGACTTCTGATAGTGTACAGCCATGAAATGTTAGATGCAATGAATGAAAATACCTTGATTACTTTGTATAAATACCTTTCAACTGCAGTAAAATAAAAAGTACGCTTAGACAATTGACATTTTGTCTTCTAAACCTAAATACATAAAAATTTAAGCACCCCGAAGTTTTGGGTCATATCCAGAGTAAATGTGAATTCCTTCCACAATGTTTGGGCAATTCTTGTGTGAATCCAAATGAAAAACCAAGAGGTACTACATAGCTAAGGGTGCCCACTCTCAAACTGAAAGGAAAATATTACAGTATCTGCTAAATAATAATAATAATAATGCTAGTAATAAAGTGCCATGATACTGAATAGGTACAACACTGAAGAAAGAATGATCATAATTTGTATTCAAGCAGGTTGGCTCTGTCTCTCTCCTAAGAGTGTATTTATAGCATATTTTACATCCTCAGAATGAGAACAAAAATACCTTCAAATATTAATTCATAAATATTAAATCAATTTCCATCTTTGATCTTATTTCTTTTACCACAGCATTGCTCAATGGTTGCAGGAAATATCATATAAAATGATCAAGAGGTATTTATTAGTGTAGAGCTCAAAGCCATTAATGCATAATATTAAGGTTTATTTCTGATAACAGATGCTGAAATCTCTGTACTTGAGGTTGTTGTTCACTATCAGGTGTCAACAGAAACACATATAGATGTATATAAAGACTTTTATGGTCTTTAGATGTAGAAATTAAGATGTAGAAATTAATTGAAAAATATTTTTTCTTTAATCCTGTCTTAGTAAATGCATCTCACTGATGATGTTGCTTTCCTCTGGGAGAGGGAGCCAAATTTCAGGACTTGGTTGTGTGACAGTTATGGTTTGAACTTTACTGGGGCACTAGTAAAAAAGCCAGCAGTTGCCAGCAGCCAGCTATCTTATGGCTGCATGTGAGGCACAACAGCAACAAGAACACATGTCCAGGGCAGATCTGATAATCACATTTGCAGCTGGAGTTTTTTATGGATACTGTAGAGAAATTGGACTTTAGGCAATGCTCATTAAAAAGAAACAAAAATGCTTGCAAATGCAGTTTTGAATTCAGATTTCAGAAAACACTTAAATGCTTCTGGTTATTTTTCCTTTCTACTTTTCCTGTTACATTCATGTCCTGGAATGCAAAACTGCAATGAACAATGGTTTAATTTTCAATTTTATCTTTAAACACGAGTTTAAAAGTCATGTCTTACTCATTTTATGGTTCCTCAAAGTCCAACAGTCCCCAGTAATGAAATTTCAAGCATTTGGATAAGATTCATCATAAAATGTAAATTAAGTTCTTCAATTATTGGCTGAAAAAATTATCCAGAAAAAATGGGAGTGTTGCATCCATAATAGATTATTTCTATTGAATACTATATATCACTTCTTCATACCAAGGGCTAGAGTGAGCTACTGCTTCTCTGGATGTTTGCCATGTGGGTTGCAGACATCTGTTGAGTGTCAGGGAATGTAATCAAAGGATTTGCCAGGAACTCCATCAAAATCTTGCCTTTTACATTTTTCTTAGTTGAGAACACCATCCACAGTAGATTGACCTAAAGGAGGGTAACACATTGAACTGGAAGCAAAATGTTTAAAGAGATGCAAACCTCGTTGTGAACCCCATGAATTCTTCAAAATGTTGTCCTTAAAAGTCAAGGTGGGGTGTCAATGGGCTGCAAATATCACCCAGGAAACCTCCTTGAACCACCCTGCTGCTGGCCCTTGGAGCTGATGGAAGATGGGCTCTGTTCACTCCTCACTGTTTCCACAGGGTTTATTTTTGCCCTGAGATATCTAGAAAAGCAATATTCTCAGCTTGGATAACCACAGTTCCTGGGGAACAGGAGAACAGCTGGATGTGTCTGTTTGCCTCCCAGACTGCCATCAAGAGAAAAATACATCTGCATCCACACAATTTTCTCCTACATAGCAATTCAGTCCAGCCAAGTATTTATCTCCACAAAAGCCTATGGAAATGGAGCCTGTGTACACATGGGACAGAAGAGTTTGCTTTCGTGTTGTCTCACGGCACTTGGTGTTGCTTTTACTATTCCAATAATAAAACCCTCTCTTGGTGTCTATTCATCAATCTCCTTTCTTTCTACAATGGTAAACAAAAAAGCCACAAATCTCAGAATCTTAAGGTTGTTATGCCTCACAAATTGTGCAACCATGTTTTTCATGTAGAATACAGTCATGATATGAATAGTACAGAAGTAACTAAATAGAAGAGTTCTGGCATCCTTCATAGACTGTTCCGTCAGACCACAGAAATCTGCTTCTGTCAGCTGAAGCTTTACAATAAATTAGTCCAGGATAATGGTACCACCCACTAGGATGGTTACAGTTTAGTCTGCTCATCCTCTCTGACAGACTTGTTCATTCAGTGATTTACAGCATGGCACACAACACTTCTGTCCAAGAGTGAGCATTCTTTGTGTGGCCATTTACAGCTACAGAAAGAGGGGAAAATAAAGCTTTGGGGATTTAGAATTTTTTAGAGCAATTGAAAACCACACTGAAAAAAACAGCATGATTTAAAACGTTCACACTGGGGTTGAGATGTTACCCCTGCTCTGTCAATGGGGTGGTCAAAAATTATTTCAATGCAGTCAGTAAAATTACAGGTGGGTAAAACTACTATGGGAGAAACAAACACCAGGCATTCCTTCTCAACAAGAATATATTCCAAACTGAGGGTATTTCTCCCGAAGGAAAGCATCTAAAACCACTAGCAACTTCCAGATTTTAGGTTCAGAAGTGTCCCTAGTTTTATTCTACAGGAAAGGTCAAGTCAGGAGGCTAAGATGCATATCTAAATGTCCTCACAGCTGAAGGAGAATTCAGTTCCAACAGTTTCAGGACAGTATCTGCTGTAGATCACTGAATATTGCCTGAATAAGCCGCATGAATTATCCTCCATGGTTACTATAATGATAATATGAATAATAATGAGCATGTGTAACTGGTAGTTGCCCAGCTGGAAAACATAAAGTTTCTGTATATATCTGCCAATTGGACTTTTAATGACAAAACCACAGACCTTTGGACTATTTGAAAAAGGACAAATGGAATAAAAACATACTATCTCTGTGAGAAACTATGTGATTTGTAAACTGCAGCATTGTAAAACAAATGTCATATGTGTAGAAAGAAAGGAGTGGAAATGGTTCTTGAGCACATATGGAAGAGATGCTTCTTGATTTAGTGCTTAAAACTTTTATTGCAATAAAACTTATGATTGAGAATGCAAAGGCAGAAATATCTCTGCTTTTGACTATTTCTTAATGTTTATCCAAAGGAAATTTCTTATCTGGGGGAGGAGGAGCAATTTAGTAATTTCTGACCTCAGGCTGATACTAAAGCAATCTGAAACAATAAGGGCCCAGGGGTGTCGAGGCCAGCTGCCTGAATTCCTCAAAAAATACATATTTACAAAAGCTATATTGAGTTCTCTGCATTTCTGTAACGGAATCCAGCTCCTCTGACCTTTGGAAATTACCTCGTACAGTGTGAACAGCAGCACAGATAAGTGTTACGTTAAATTGCAGTTAGAGTCCAACTGCTAAATATTTCACTTAAAGGGCTGGTGTGAGAGAAAGCAAAATAAGAAAGAATATTACATCTCTGGTCTAAGAAGCAAAATAAAGACTTCAGTCATTCAAAATAATGGTTTGATTAGACCCCCTCAGTGAAAATAATATATGCTAAATAAAACTTGAAGATGTGAAGGCATGCTTTTACGAAACACCAGGAAACCAAACTTGAAAGAGGTGATCTCTCCTCTCATCTCACTCCTGAAATAATAATTTTATTTTCATTCTTACTGGACTGTTTTAGGAAGCAGGACTGTGAAAAGGAGCTTGGTTAAGAAAAGCTTTATATAACATTAAAAAAAATCCAGATTTCAGTTTTGGTCAGACTTGTGCAGAACAAAATGGCACCAAAAGGACTACAATGGGATCTAGCACAGGCCTTTTCATGCCTACTTGGAGCAAACTGATAAAAGATAGTGGATAGTGTGCTATGAAGCAAATACATTTTAAGGCCAAAGTCCATGGGAGAACATCCTTTGCCTTCTGCAAGTGTTGAATGAGACCTAAAATCAGAGCTTGTGAAAAAAAATTTTTCTCCTTTAACAAAGATTTGATTAAACACATCTCCAGCATTCCAACCAGCTCTAAGTACCAAGTGACACCTTTGTGCATCCCAATATCTACCATGATTTGCCTGGTTCCTTCCAGAGGGGCAGGTCCCTGCTTTGCCCAAGCTGCATATCCCACCAAGCACAGCATCCATCCCTCAGCTGCATCAGGCAGTGGACAATGGCAGATGGATTTCATGAACAGAATATGAGGCTCAGAATCCACTTCTCACCCACAAGGGTCTCAGTGGCTTTTCACATCACAAATCCTTTGTTTTTAGCCAAGACCTGAGCATCTGGAAGAGGGAAGAGCTGAACATTCTGTCTCCTGTCTTTTTAAAGTCATCAGGGTCAACGTGACTCACGTCCTTTGAGTCCAGATTTTTTTTTCCTATTGCTCAGTATTTTCATGTTTCTTTCTTAAGGGTCCTAAAAAACTGATGAGAAAACACAGCCGCTAAATAAAACCTGTGAAATCAGTTGTGCTGAGGCAATATCAGAAGGCAAATAAAATGAAAAAAAAATCACTTATTATCTTTACATTTGATGACTTTAATTCAACCTCATCATCTTTCCAATACTTATCCAAGAATTTTTTAAAGCTTGGGGTGGGTCATACTGGTGAAGTCAAACTGTGGGTAGTCAGTAAATCCTTGGAGCAAGTTTCTACACCCATTGCACCCTTCAAATGCAACCACCACGCTCTCTTTGCAACAATGCAGAAGCAAGGCTGGCTGCTGTGGGAATGAGTGCGGAAGCTGGACAAACCCATGATCCTGCTAAGATCAAGGCATGCTGGATAATTCTGTGAGCCTTTAGAAGGGAAATGATGCTTTAGTGCATCCCTCTGGCCTTAGGGTGGCAGCCTTGCAGCTGTGCTGAGAAGCACACTGTATCCACGTGCAGTTCTCCCTTCTGCAAACCCAATCCCTCTGAGAGCAGCAAGCTTCGGGCATGCCTCTGGCTCCTTACAAGCAAATCCACCTCTAACAGAACTGTAGGGCATGGAAGCAGGGCTGGAAACTCCCGGGCTGCCTGCTGCTATGATCTGGAGTGATGAGTCAGCAGAAACATGCCTCATCTGCTGTTTGATTTTCTCTGCCCAGATTAGGCTCTCAGTGCCTGCCACCTGATGCCAAGGCACAAATGATGCTGCTGGATACTTCAGAGAGAAGTTCTGGTAAGTGATGTCAGACAAGGAAAGTTTTCACATCTGGATGACCAGCTCAAAAAAAGAGACTTAATAACAATTCCCAGCAATGGCTGTCGTAGTGTAGGACATATGAAATGAACTTGGTGCCCTCAAATGAGCTAATCAGAGAATCATCAGAGAATCATAGAATGGTTGGTGTTGGAAGGGACCTTAAAACTCATCTCATTCCAACAACCCCTCTGCCTTGGGCAGGGACACTTTCCACTATACCAGGTTGGTCAGGGCCCCATCCATCCTAGCTGGGATGGGGCACCCACAACTTCTCTGGGCAAGCTGTTCCAGTGCCTTACCTCCCTCACAGTAAAGATTTTTTTCCTAATAACTAATCTAGTCTCTTCCAGTTTGAAGCCATTCCACCTTGTCCTGTCACTACATGCCCTTGTAAATGGTCTCTGTCCATCTTTCTTGTAGGCTCCTTTCAGGTTCTGAAAGGCTGCAATTAGGTCACCCCAAAGCCTTCTCTTTCCTACCTAGGCTGAACAATCCCAATTCTCTCTGTCTGTCCTCATAGGAGAGGTGCTCCATCCCTCTGATCACCTTGTTGGCCTCCTCTAGACTCTCCAACAGGTCTGTGTCCTTGTTGTGCTGGGGACCCCAAACTAGACACGGCACTGGAGCTGTGGTCTCACCAGAATGGCGTAGAGGGGCAGAATTACCTCCCTTGAGTTGCTGCCCATGATTCTTTTAAAGCATCCCAGAATACAATTGGTTTTCTGGGCTGCAAGCACACATTGCTCACTGATGTCCATCCTCTCATCCACCAGCAGCCCCAAATCCTTCTCCCCAAGGCTGCTCTCAATCTGTTCATTCCCCAGCCTGGATTGACACCATGGGTTGTATGCAGGTCTTTGTCACAAAAAGAACCATCACACCACACAACAAAAAATGAGCTGAAGCCACAGAGTTGTTTCGTTTACATATTGTGAAATCCAGGACTCCAGGAATTTGAGATTTTACTATCCCCACAGGTATGAGACCAGTAACTGAAACAAATAAGGGGAGAACAAATAGGGAAGAGAGAAAGGAGATTTTATAGAATCACAGAATAAGCTGAGTTGGAAGGGACACACAAGGATCACTAAGTCCTGCTCCTGGCCCTGCACAGAACACCCCAAGAGTCTCACCATGTGCCTGAGAGTATTATCCAAATACTTCCTTAACTCTGTCAGGCTTGGTGCTGTGACCACTGCTCCGGGGAGTCTGTTCCAGTGCCCAACCCTCTGGGTGAAGAGCCTTTTCCTGATATCCAATATTAATCTCCTCTGACACAGGTGATAGGGAAGACATGCTTAAGAAAGAATGGTTCAAAGAATCAACCCTTATTGTCCAACCTAAAAGAACTTTAGGATTACATGAAAAATGTGAGGGGATAACCCAGTGAATCAGGAATAGCTGACTTGTAATATTATTGGCACAGAACAATTCCGCTCCTGGGACTGATTTCCAAATATGCAGAACACTCAGTTCAAAAGCAGAAAAGAGAAAACTGTAGGTGCACAACACCTTCTGAAATCAAGTCTTTTATGTTGAATTTTTTTTTTTTTCCTTCCCCTCTACCCCCATGGTTGACCGTATTTGTGGAGGCCAGCTGGATCTAATTCCTAGGACAGTAGTATTACACTCCATCTACCCCCCACCACCACCACCACTTTTTCCCCTTTTACATCAGTAAGTTGGCTGGAAGGTTATTTGCATCATTGCCCAGAGCCAAAGGTCACCCTGAAATAAAGAACTTGTGAATACTTTTATGAAGAAGATTCAAACTGTAAGTTAATAGCCTTACTTAAAAAAAAAAAACAAACAAAAACCTACTTTTTTGTTCAAAGTTAGATTGATGTGGAAGCAGGTTCCAGATTGTGGAACATGCATGATGTAGAAAGGTCAGGGGGAATGAACATTCAAGATTCAGAGGCATAAACTTCCCACACATTCCATCCAAAGAAGAATTTTTCCATTCATATTCTGATGGTAGGATATTATACACAGGTGGTCAGTTCTAAGCAAGGTTATTTTTTAAATTTTGCAGTTCACTCTTCCAAAACCAAATGCCCCCATTGAGCCTCTTCCTACTAAATGCTGTTTTTTAATTTTGACTTTTGCATTATGACCCATGGTGGTATCCCCTTCAGCTTGGAATGGAAGCTGTGGACCTGTCCACAACTTGGTGTCAGAGGGGTCTCAAGGGAGGCCCTTAACTCTCTCTTCTGCTTGATTTGAAAATCTGCCAAAGCACAGGGATATTAGGAGTCAGTTCTGCTCTAGAAAAAACTGTGGTGAGTGGCATAGTGTTTACCCTGTCAGTGTTTCCATTTGATATTTGAAAACCTTCCATGTTAATGTTCTTTTTTTCTAAGAGGAGAGGTAGCCTAATGAGTAAAGGCTAGGCTTAAAAAAAATTTGAAAACTTCTTTTTTTCTTACGCTTAATGTCAACTGACAGGTGTCACAGCCCACACTGTTCACCCTTTACATCAGCACATGCTGAGACCTGTACAGTCTCCTGTACTAACAGAACCACCTTTTCTAGAAAATGAAAGAAAAATGGTGCTCAGAATTCACACTGAGAGGAAGTCCAGCTGGGATAAGATCTCTCTCCAGCAGCCTAATCTAAGTGAGTTGTATAGAGACCTCGAGCTTTTTACTTACAACTCACCTGGAAGTGAAGTCACTTGCAAAGTGCAGCTGAGAAAGGAGCACCAACACAAATGTGCCCCAGGAAACTGCTGAGGGGCATTATTGACTTTCTGGAAGTTATCTCTACATCCATTTCCTTCCACAGTGGACCAGTCTCCTTAAAGCTGTGTGGTTGGCTCATGCTCAGCCTGTGGATGGTGTCTCCCTGTGAGGAAGCCTGACAGCTGATGTGCCTTCTCCAGGTTTTTGGTCAGGACTGCTGAGATGGAATGTTTGTGAGGAGCCCTACAGCTGCATGCAGTTCTTCTTGCTGCCAGCTGGTAATAGATGAGTGCAATGGGACTGAATTCCCTGTTTCCATTTCTGAGCTAGCCCAGGACCTAGGGTGAACTCAGGGAATAGGCTTTGCTACCTTTGCTTGCCTGGAAATGGCAGTTGCAAGAGCAGCCCCTTTTTTAAAGAAACCTGCAGGAAGTCCGAGAATGTCAGAAGCTGAGCAGATTCTCTCACAGCTGAAAGAAGTGGTTAACAGGCTAGCAGTGCCAAGACTCAGCAGTGGAAGAAGAATTCACATGTGACAGGAATTATTTCATTTGGCAAAGGTGAAGGAGGAATGAGTAGGCCCAGCAGAAGGCCTGTGTACCTGATGTGGACTTTACAGGTCAGCTGTTTCCCTGAGATGCTCCATTTGCTACTTGGAAAGAGAAGGAGGTGGGGGTGGAGGGAAAGGAAATGGCCAAACTTAGACAGCTGCAATGAGGACCTGCCAATTTCTATATGATCCACTGTCCACCCCCAGCAAAAGATGTGTGAAGGAGAAGGAACATCTGCACTTCTCTCATTCTTATCTCACCCTCTGGGACTCATAGACAGTTGGTTTAAAGCTGTTATGACTTATCTTGGGTGTAAGATCAGCACATACAAGCTGTAACCGGCACCCAAAGTGAACCCAACCTGGTTTTGGCTCTCTCTGGAGCATAAGTTGAGAGGAGTTTGATTTTCATCCAAGTAACACCTCTCTGCCACTAACTTGAGTCTGCTCAGATGAACCTAATTGTAAGGTTCTGTAAAAAGTAGCCAGTGAGATTTTGCCAAAACCAAACACACTTTCCTCCCTGGATAATTCTACTGTTCAGCGATGGAAAGTCATGAACACCTCATCATGCATCTCATGGATAAAAAGTGACATGCTGTGAATCACTGGAATCCCCTGGTCTGCTTGAATATTTCATTTTTATGAAATGTAACACAAAATGGTGACACAGATCTTTTATTTTCTCAAAACAAGAAAGGCTTTGTTTACAGATAACAGACCTAGTTTTGTATCTTATGCATTTGCTTTGTTCTTAAGGCCATTGGTAGGTCTTTTCAGCCACATTTCATATCCTTTTCCACCTTTCCTAATTTTTTTAAATCTGCCATAAATATGGTGCATAGTTTTTCCTTTTAGTGCACTGTTTAGTCACACACCTTTGTGACTTGCAATTCCTCTCTCAGTGTTGGAAGCTTTTCCCATGGACTGAAGTCAAAGCCAGTGTCTTCCTGGGCTCTGTGCCAGGGTCTCCAACCCCCCTGTACAGATCCCAGACCCCCCTGTACAGGTCCCAGACCCCCCTGTACAGGTATCAAACCCTCTTGCTCAGGTCCCAGACATCTCTGCCAAGGTCCCTGACCTTCCAGGGTGACCAAAGGGATGCCCTGGACTCCAACATCTCCCCCTTCTTTTTGCACCAAAACCACTTGCTTGACAGCTTTGTTCATGGCTTGCCGAATGCATTGGAGCAAATACGGCACAATCATGAGAAGAATTGTCCAAGTTTTTGCAAGCTTTGGACATTGACAACAAAACACATCTTTCACTAGTGATCTTCAGATGTAAAATACAGTGGAAGTGATTGTTTTTCCAACGATAAGAAATCTTTTTAAATGTATCTGGAATACAGAGAAGTTGCTACATAAACCTTACTTTTTGATTTATTTTACTTCACAAGTAACTTGTTCATTTTCAAATCCCAGTGCTATTTTCTTCACTGAAGAAGGTCATAGGAGGTTTAATAATGGCTAAAACATCAGCAATAATTAGGAAAGTGTACCGTTCTCTGGAAATAGTGAGCCTTAGAAAGAAACTGATTTTGAAAGTCTAGGGTATTTTAATATTGAGGTTAGGATCCAGTTGTGGAATAAATTTAAAATCAACATCATAATGCTCAGCATGACTAATAATTAGCCAAAAAAATGTAACTAGTAGTTCATCAAGGCTCTTCTTGTGTTTAGAACAAATACAAGTGCCAGGTTTATTTTTACTTCCTCAGGCATGATGTAAGATTTCTTCCACTGGAAAATCCCCTATTAGAATATTTGTCTGGATTATATAATATTGTCCATGGGGCTTTTTCTTCTTCTGATGACTTGTACCTACGGAATTCACTTTATAAACAAAACTCTCAGTGTGTGATTTCAGTGGATCCTGTGCTCAGGAGTGACCCCTCTGTGATACACTTGTGCCCAAACTGCCTGTGGGCAGTGTCCAGTCCTATCCTGCTGCCAGCATTGCCCATGAAGGTCTCTTGATTCACGCAAATGGATAAAGGCACTTTCAAGTGCCTCTGTCTGAAATTTGTTGAGAAAGCTTGAAGGAAAACACATGTAGCTGCTTACCCTCCATGCTTGGCTCTGCAGCAGCTGACAATGGCTCACCTTGTTCCATGCATGACTTGAGTTTGAAAGATGACAGATAAAGAGGTTGAACACAGAAAGGGGGTGCAGTGATTCTTCTAGAAACAGGGAAGTGGGTCTAGATACTCCAGTGAACTTTGGCTCACCAGGGTGGGTGTCTGGTTGTGCTAGCTGCAGGTTGGGCTGTTTTCCCAAAGAAGCAGAGTCAGAAGGTGAGCTGAAGAGACCTGAGACTTGGCCTGCAACAATAACTCAACCCAAAAAGCTTGACAGGGTATAAAAAAAGTCGATTAAATACAATTAATATATATAATATATATAGTANTATAATATATATAGTATACCACAGTACTGCATTTTTTACACAGGCTGGGAAAAGGACCTTTATAAGATCATCTGTAAAAAAAACCAAACACATTTTTCCTCAGAATTCAGAAGTCAAAATTAATAGAAGCCAGGTTTTTTTTAAATTGCATTTTTTTGAGTGTATATCAGGATGACAGTTCTTCATATCTGATCACCAGTTGTGTTGTGCTAGAATTGGGGAATCAGGATGCTCAATTCTAAAGAGACATACAAGACAGGATTGTAGTTATCTCTGTTTCATAGAGCTTAATAATGAAAAACAGTTATGATCTTCAAAGGGAAAAAAAAAAAATCACAGTTTCTGTTTTCTACAAATGAAAGGAAAAAGTGTGTGACTTGGTCCAGTTAGATTAATTCTGTTTTCCTGGGTGGGTGGAAAAGGGTCCCTTTCAGCCTCAACAGTGTGGTGATGAGTCACTGTAGTTCTGTTGGGTTACCATGTGCTGTGATCTTGGGTTCAAAGGCTGCGACAGAAAACCTTTTTAGTTCCAGATACAGAACTCTGGTAAGAAGTGCAGTAGATTACTTACTGCAATTATTAGGAGTAAATGTTTTCAGATGCAAGTATTAGAAGCTGCAGCTAT
Source organism: Hylia prasina (assembly GCA_013397195.1). NCBI lineage: Eukaryota > Metazoa > Chordata > Aves > Passeriformes > Sylviidae > Hylia > Hylia prasina. Next base: position 340,489 of record VYXD01011668.1, on the reverse strand, counting down.
TTAGCAGTCAGATGAGGATGGCTGTGATAATTGCTTTGCATGACAGATCTCCATCTTCTCACTGCATTATTGCAAAATTTTCCAATTTCTCATTGCAAAATTTTCCACTGCAAAAGCCTGAACAAGTGTCCTCATAACAAAAAGCTGCCTATGGCCTTGACTCTAGGTAAGACCAGCAGAGCAAAGACTGTGGTTTTGCCACATGTCCTAGAAAAAGAGCAGCAAAACTGGGCCATTTTAGGGCTAGTGACCAATTTATTTCTCAATATTTCCTTCCTCCTCAGGAAAGTGAATAATTTGCCCCAAACCTGGCCAGCTGCATGATGTTTTGGTCTGTGAACCTGAAATCTTTTTCTTGTCTTCCTGGGGGAATTTCTCTTTTTGGCTACACTACAAACCACAGGTGCCCTCAAAGCCAAATGCAGCACAGACAGACAGCAAGGAGGATGATCTGGTTTTCATGCAAGGGCTTTTATAGAGAGAAAAGAGACAGGAAGACACAGTTTCCTTTCCCTCCATTACCGCCTTGGCCCACTCCAAGTCTGAGAACACAAACCAGAGAACTGCTAGGTTATGTCCTGCCATCCACACAGCCCACGTGGAGCAAGGGAAGGTCAGAGGTGATGAGCATCCCAATCTCATGGCTGCTCACACCTACCAGCAGCAGGAGTAGACCCAAGTGGGTCCTTAAAGAAGCTACAGCAAGCCCCAGAGGTGGTGCCATCTCCAGCAGCTGCCCATCTTTGTGATGGCTGGGCTTGTGCCAAAGATGCAAAGCTCATGGTGTCCCTGCTCAGCCACCACAGCTGCTTATCCAGCTCTGGCAGGGTGCAGAGGCACAACCTGACCTTCATTTGCACTCTGGCCCAGTTGTGATATTTCACTCCATTGCAGCATTCGCTGCTTGTCATTTATTAACGTGGTGGTCATTTATTAATGTTGCATCACACCCCCCCTTGCTCCAGAGCGCTTCCCTGGAGAGCTACATGTGTCCCAGCAGTGCAATAAAAAAATCTTTTCCCCCCTTTTCTGTGGGAAAAGAAAGTGTTGTCTCTGCCAAAGGACATATTTCATGACTGTGTGCTAGGAGGGGACTCATAGGCCTGGTGATTTTTATTGAGCTAGTGAGAACTAGTGAGAACCCCCAAGTCCTGTGCTGCAATAAATTTTCAAGGAAAAGCTTGCTGTGTACATTTTCAACCTGCCCTCCTATGCAATGGGCCCTCCAGGTAAGATTGATGTCATTCAGCTCACTTGTATTTGAGCCTGCAGCAGAGTTAGAAGGGTGGAATGGGTTCTCTGAATCATTCAAGCCCCACCTTTTTTGTTTAGAAAAATAAACTGGGCTATGCACATACTTTGCTGATCACAAAATCTAATGGCAAAATTATTGTATTCTTCATTTTGTACAAAAGGAAAAACAAATGCTGGCAAGGATCACAGTGTGGCTATTTATGTCAAATCTAATAAAAGCCAGAAAACCACAAGCACTAGTCAGCATCTGAACTGATATGAAATCAAAAACCATTTTTGTTAAAGTTGGTTGACATAATCTAGAGTAATTCTTAATAAATCCTTTCAACCAGAAAGGGGTAACAAGTTCAGTTTAGACTGCAGGGGATTGCTTCACAAGAATAAGAAAGAAAAATTGAAGGGTAGCATAGAAGGCTGTATGAGAGTATAAAAACAAGAATGAATAAAGGGGTTTTAACAGAGAAAAGGAGAGAGCAGTGAAAATTGAAAGGTACCCATGGGATAGATGTTTCTCATACAAGCAGGTAGTATCATTGTGAGGGTAAGATTTGTCACAAACACAGCATTCATTTTCCTGGGGAGCTGTGAAAGCTTTGCAATAGCCAGGAGCAAGGAGGTCGTAAGTGACCAAAACAGGAATGTTCTCCTTTCTCTCACATTGCAGTTCAGACAGGTTTACCTTGGCTGCTCAGCAGATGCTGCAGTGCAATTACTGCTTTAGGTTACAATACTGTAGGCCAAAGCCTTTCAATTGCCCTTCCAGCCAAAAAGCAGCTACTGCCACCTTAAAAGTTCCAGCTAGGTTACATCTGAGGAAGCTTTAACCAACTTTTGTTTCAAGTCAGTAGAAATATTTGCTTTGCAATGTAAATTCTCGCTTTTCATGAGAGAGAGCAGCACTCAACATCCTGCTTCCATCTTGTTTTTTCATTAGGAGTGGCAGTGTTTCATGGGACCTGAGGTTCAAAACAGGCTAGAGAATGGAGAGTTTCAGCTCCAGTCCACTGAATTTAAATAATTGAATTTGTTTGTTCCTACAAAAATTCTCAATTTTTCCAGAAAATGTATTTTTCTGGTGGATTCCAATTATATCCACACACTGACTGACAGCTGGGCAGAGTCACCATGGAGGGGATGGCATTTGAACTGCCTTGTGGCTAACTCTGGCAGCAGGAGAAGTTCACTGTGTCCTAATCCATAAGTCATCCTTAGTTTTTTTCTGGAACACTTCTTCTCAAAGACAAACTGACTTGACACGATGATAAATTCTTGTGAACTTAAATCACAGAAAAGAAAGTACCTTTTAGACTTTTATTTTTTTAAGACTCAAAGAAAAGCAGATGACCTTTCCAAAGTCCAGTGAGATAAGGTTCATATACCTCAGGCAGAAACAGCTTGTCCTTTAGTTTAAAAAGTAGATAGGCAGATGAAGAAACCTATGAATCCTTGTCCAAGATGTACAAATTGATCAGTTATGATATGAAGAACAAAGATTGAGCAGTATTTTAAATTGTAACTCTGTAGCAGAATTGTGCTATATGCTTCTCTCCTAAACTTTCTGGGTTCCACCATCCCATTGTTTGGGTTTTTTTTTAAATAGACCAAATGTTTTGTGGCACTTTTTTTTTAATCTGTGACTAATCCATTACTAATGAACCAATGTGCTGCAAAGAGGATAAGTTTGGGGTTTTTTTTCTTGTATTTTGTTTTAGTTTTGTTCAGGCTTTGTTGTTTTTTTTTTTTTTTTTTTCTAATTTAAAATACATCTTTTTCTAGACAAAAGTAAGAGAGAGGCAAGGGAATTTCTGAAAACCACAGCTCCAAATTCAGGTTCTTGTTACAGGCACATATATGTCTCCCTGTCCAGGTGGAGCTGCCCTGGGTTAAAGCCCCTCTAAAGGTTTCAGGCAGTGGGAGTGATATGCGCTGCTCTATAAATTTGCTGGGAGAGGACTTTTCCTGCCATCTTACCACTCTTCAACTCTGAACATCTTTAAGTCAGTTGAATATGAATCTTCAGCAAGATATGGCCATAAATTGTGGGGAATCCCTTTTGGGACACTGCATTTGTTGATTCAGGGCTAAGTGACTCAATTTGTTATTTATTTAAACATTCCATTCACCAGTACATAGCCACATAAAATGTGGAATCGCATTCTTGTGAAAATCCTAGAGGACAGTAGGCCACTGACCCATGCCAAATTTCATTTGAACCCAAGCCAGGTTTCTTCAGCTCATATACACAATGGATAAAAAAAAAAACAAAACCCAGTCCACAATTACTGTAGATGCTCAGTAACCTAAATGTATTTAATATATATCTCAGATTAGGGTCAAAATGTTCCCCTTCTCCTCTGCAACCATGTGATAGTGAATGAAGAATAAGGAAGCACAACTTAGTCAAAGCATTTCATTAAAACCAAGGCAAGATTTGATATCAGCCAAAACTTTCTTACAACCTGCTCCTCAAATTCTGAAGTACAGCAGCATTCTGCTGCTAGAGAAGGGCAGCCCAAGGAACCCTCCTTTTCTGGAGAGACATCTTCAGTGCAGACAGCATCTCTTTCATAGTATTACATTACTTAGTTGCATCATTATCCGGAGTTAGAAACTGCTTTTTTGGTAACAAATACATAAATATGGTTTGCGAAGTGTCATCCTTCCTCTGTAGGTTACATTGCTGCAAGACTCCAGAATGTATTACAAAAATTGAGTGCTTCACAGTTTCACTAAAACAGTTGATGAAATACAAATTTTAGAGAGCATTAAAATGAATGAAATATTTAAACTCTCCTCACAGGGCTTTCCTTTCTATTATTTAGTCTGTTCATGGTAGGGAAAGATCATTCATATGCTTCAGTAACAATTTTAAACAAACAAACAAATAAAACAGTTAATCTCCCCTTCTATATAAACTATTAATTATTCTGCCTTTTTTTTTTTTAAGAGATAATTAAAGCATTCAGTTGCAAAGCAAGGCATTGCAACTAAAGTTAGAGAATGTTCTGAGGGTAAACCTCAAGGGAGAACTATCTTCTAGCTGGAGAGTGTGAGCCCTTTTGAGTCTCTAGGAAGGCTCCTAATAGTAAGTTTCCTTCATCTTTAAAAATCCAACTAGAAACACATACTTTCAAACAGGCCAGTGCTTCCCTTTCCAGGGTCTGCCAGGTGGGAAGGCAGTTAGGGGGCAGAGAGTCAGGAAAGCATTACGTGAATCCTCTGCTGTTGTAGAGCTTGCTTGTTAGCCTGCATCCTTAGAATAATTTACAGACGTTTCACAAAAAATTTAAAGTGTGGTCCCAGGACCTTACAACTCACATTTGACCCTCATCTCAAGGACCTTAACATTAAAAAGCATTAACTTATTTTCTACACCAATCATATTTTACAAGAGGAGGTACAATATCAAAAGGCTGTGCTTTTATCTTTCAAAAGCCAAACTCCACATTTACATTTCAGGATCATTAGAAGTTTGCGGAAAAGAGAAATTCAAGCAGCATACGATCTACCATTGCTGGCAAACAAATCCACCCTCATTAATACCAGTTAAAAAATGCAAAATGTAGGAGAAGGTAGTAGGAGCGTAAAAGTACAAGAGAAACAAACAAAAGAAACATCTGGAAATGCAGAACTTTGGTAAGTGGTATAGAGACTCACATTAGACAGACACCATAAGACACCATAAATTAATTGCCTGATACACTGGGGAGACAGTTACAGACAGGCATGACTGGGAGTAGAAGAGGCGGGGAGGCAATTTAAAGAAAGAAAAGTTTAATCAGAAATGTCTGGCCAGGTAAGAATATCACCCAGCAAGGTCCAGTAGCTAAAGATGGTAAATAGTCCCCTGGGAGGGAGGGGAACAGAAAGAAGCCCAAGGTGCTCTGGAAACAGGAATGTTAATAAGTGAACAGAATTACCTTTGGATGCTCTCTAATGGCTTAATATCTTTTTTTTATGGTGGCGCCCAAAACTGCACACAATATTCAAGGGAGGCTGCAGCAGCGCAGAGTGGGGAAATCACCTCCCTCAACCTACAAGGTGTCACTTGTTTTGGTGTCAGTTCAACCTCAATGTTTCTGCTCAGTGATTTGAACTGTAGAATTTCAGTGCAAGTCTCCTCTTGTGCAGTCTGGCAAGAGAGTTGGTTGCTATGGGCTGTGTGTTGTGAGGGAATTCCTGCCCGTGAGGGAGCAGGGCAAGGCCAGTAGTCAAAGGAACTTAAGAGATGGAGATATTCTTGAGGGTGCTGAGCAGGTGGTAAACTTCTACCAGCAGCTTTTCCAAAATCTAAAGTGCATGAGTTGAACAATTTCCTGGGTGGCAGCTATACAAATATAGTGGAAGAATGTGCTTTTTCCTAACCTGTTCCAAAATGCTACATTTCTATTTGTAAGATGGAAGAAGCTCATTTCTCCTCTGCTGTAAATAACATCAGCTTGTAATACTTGGTACACACTTTTTCCCTATTTTAGACTCACCTTAGAGGATGAAGTTAAAAGTTATTTTGAATTTGCATTTTACCTATGTAAACTGGTCCTGCTTACACCTTTCTCCTCTGACTGTCTCTGGGAAGTACAAAGCCACCAGCTCAGTCTTAAAATGTCCTTCTTAGATCTGGGTGATCAGATCAACACTTTCATTATAACAACAAAAAATTCCTACTTTTCTTCCTTTATTAAACACTCTTTAGGTTCCCAGATTAGTCTTTTAATTCACAAAATACCTGATACACTTCATTCTCATGACCTCATCCTTAGGTCATGGATAGGAAATGGCTCAGGGATACCAAGAAATTTTACACAACTAGGAACAAGGAGAGCTATCCTTTCTCCAAAGACCTGCTGTTGCCAAGGGTTGGTCATCATGGTATATAGAAAAAGGTACAATTTGATTTGTTACAGAAATCATCATACATAGGTTTATAAAAGTGATCCTATTTAGATTTATTCAAAAAGATATAAATAGTGATATTTTAAATGGTTTCACTTCTGTGGGGTTTTTTCCTGTCAATATTAAAGATGTTGCAGTATTCCGTATGAGTCAAAAATGCCTTGTTTCCTTTATATAGAAAATCCATTTTTAAAAAGGGCTCTCACTACTGTAAAGATCAAGTGTCTATCTCTGGGAGATTGTTACATTCCTTTTTCAGGAGCCAGGGCTTAACAATGCTGTAGAAAAAAAGAAAAGGGATCTATATGGCAAATCTTGTAGTACAAGTTTTTGTGGTTAACCGAGGAACATGTCATGAGTCAAGCCTTTGGAAACAGTTTAGTAATTAAAGACAAATGCTATGACATAACCATTTACACGCAGAAGAAAGATTTTTAGATTAAATCTGGCCTGACCCATTGCTCAGCAACTGTTATCTGGGATTCTTGAAAGTCATTCATTTATTTACATACTGATTTGGCCCACATGTTTTATTAAAAACAAAAGCCTACATTTCTCAGAGGACTGAGCTCTAGTCCAGCTCTGGTTAATGAATTTGGTCAAGCAAGGTATGGACCTATTCCAGTGAGTGCTGTATGAAAATACTCATGGAGAAGTTGAGAAAGTTTTGGCCTTCCCCCCCTAAAATTTATGCTCTTTAAGTGCATTTATTTCAGGTAGATGCATGAGTTATGGTTAGTGGCACTATCAATCATACACTTGCACTCTACACATGGTAAATAAGCTGGTCCATAAAGCTAAGTTGTGGAGAAAACAGCTAATTTGGCTAAGGCAGCTGGGCCCTCCCTGAAGGGTAGGAAAGTGTATGGATATAACCACCAGACACCCTCCTTTGTGCATGTCAAGATATTGCTGGATGCAAATACTGCTCCGTGTGACCACTGAGTGTAAATCTACTTCCCTCTTTTTCAGCCAGAATCACCTTGCTACCAGTTCAGCTACCTGAATTCCTTCTGCCAGAGATGTGCTGAAAAGAAGAAAGAAGCTTTATATGGATAGGATTTCAGAAATAATGCAACACTTACTGATGGGAAAGCAAGAGGAGAAGATCAAGGTGCAAAATCCTTCTGACCCAGCATAGACGGAAGCAGAGAAGTAAAGCTGTAAGACTGATGACTACAAAAATTTGAATAAAAATAGAGAAAGGATTTTTTTGGCTGTTGTAATCTGGGCTGCCTTCCTCCCCTGCCCTGTTCTTCTCTTTTGTCAGTGAGATGAGTAGTGTGAGCTAATGGAAAAGAAGGGACTAGAAAACAACAAAACACAGGAGATGAAGGAGGATTAAATTTGATGTTTCTGCAGGAGAATAGGGAGTTTTTCCAAATGAAAACAAGTTGCTCAAAAGGCCTTTAATTTTCATAGCCAAAAAGTGATCATGCTCCTTTTGTGCAGGGCCCTGAATTTCTGAAGTAGAGTGTGGTAAGCAGCTGTCAGGAAGGAATGATCAGGCTTTATTGTAAATTGGCACTCACACATAAAAGAAGCTTCTAATGACATATGAAGCTCACTCTCCTCAGCCAGTACCTGCTCCCAAAGAGCCAGAAGGCAGAGCAGCACCCTGACCACTGGGTGCAGTGGTGTGCAGGCAGCAGGGTGATCTCTTAGCAGGCCTTGGGAAGCACCAGCTGCCAGTGTCTGTGTGGGAACTGAAGAACTTTAGCAGACACAAGCTGAGTAGGGGAAAAAAAAAAAAAAAAAAAGTGTTGCCTCGGGTACAGGTGAGTGAGTAGCTGGATTTGTCCCTTGGATTAGAGCTAGCTGCTCATTCCTGCTCAGGGTAAGTGGAAAGCAGTGCCTGATTCTTCTGTTCTGCTATGGAAGGTTTTGGCTAGCTGTAATGCAGCTGGCAGGGTTGAAGTCACAGGTGAGGACAGAGAAATAATTTCCCTCAAAGCCTCAACCTGTTTGACTCTTGCTGCCTTCACAGCGCTGCATTTGTCTCCCCATAGCCCTGAGGCAGGGCTCATCTGGCAGCAGCTGTGGCTGGGGACACTGGTTTGGGCAGTGTCACAGCTCCGGCATCCCAAGGCTCACTTCAAGTTAAAGAGGGGACCTCTCTGTACAGAGCAGATGCTTTTGCAGGACCACACTGACACTGGCACAGATCTCCGAGCAGATGTTTGACTCCAGAGGCACAGAATCACAGAATGGTTTGGCTGGAAGGGACCATCTAGTTCCAAAAGTCAGGGCACCAAAAGTCAGGGCACCTCACTGCAGCGTGTGCCCACTTTGAAAACGAAGAACTAGGGGCCTTAGCCCTAAAACTTCAAAAATGGGTATGAAGATGATTGCAGCATAAGACAGTATCTTCTAATGTGTATTTCACCTTTTCATGTATCTGCAGATCAAATAAAGGTGCAGGAGAGTGGCTTTCTCTATTAGACAGTGCAAATTTTCTTTAATTTATTTTCTTAGGAGAGGTGAAATCTGATTCAAAGATGCTTTTGCCATTAGTAAGTGCTTGGCAGTGGTATTTAAAACAGCTCTTTTGTCTATCTGTGGCAGCTTTTACCTTAGCTTAAGCCTCACAAACCCAAGATTTACAAGCTAATGAACACTAACTGACAATATGTAGACGATACCCTGTGCACTGGTTCTTTGGTGTAGATAACTAAGGCTTATGAGTTTACTCTCAAACCGACTGCCTAAGCCTGGATATCTGCTGAGATACTTTATCCTTTTATGAGGGTGAATCCAGAGTGCACTGAGTAATGCATAATAAAATTAGTTTGAGAGGGGAAAAAAGAGAGCAAAAAGATAAGCACAGTAAAATAAGCTCAAATGACTTCACTGTTCAGTAATGACTCCTAGCAAATAACTGCATTGTAGTTTTATCTTTCCAACCAAGACTGTGTTAATGCTCTTAAATTAAATCTCTTGTGAAAGTTATCTGGAATTTCTCAAACAAGTTTTAAAGGGGTTTATATTTTCATCAGAGGTCATGCCTCAAGAATCTGTGGGAATTCCGCCTGGAAAGTAATAATCAGTGGAAACTGGCAGTCAAAGCTAATTTATATTACTCTTCCAGATAAAAATTCCTTCCGTCTTAGACCTGCATTTCAAAAAAGATGATTATCACTCTTGAGAGAATACATCAGTGAAAAAAGAGAAGGAATGACTTAAGAGATGTCTCTCCTGCATCTGTAGATTTGGGGTTTAGCGAGGCTTTTATAATCCTTCCCTCTGAAATGTGTGAAGGACAGACAAAAGGGCAGGAAAGGGACAAGGAGAGGTACGTATGAGGAGACACCAAAGCAAGCTTAAGAAATTAGCTGTCAGGTAATTCTCCAGGAATTTCAGAACAAGTGCCTCCAGAGCAGATTCTAAGACACTTCACCACACAGAGATGCTAGGGCCTTTTTTTGTTTGTTTGTTTTGTTTTGTTTTGTTTTGTTCCACTTGTGGAGTCATACCATGTCTGTCACTATTGTATCTGCCTTTCTGGCAACACTCAGTTTGATAGGTTAACTGCTGCTAGAGGAAAGGTAAAACCATCTGGTTTTAACTTAAAAAAAGGTTCCAACTTTGCCATCTGGTGGGACAGTTGTCACTCACCAGCTCTTGAACTCCTCCCTTCACCACTGGCACCAGGCAGAGGCTGAAATGGCAAAGCTTCTGATGCATTTGGAAAGAGCATCCTGGATCTGTCTCACCCTGTGTGTCAATGAGATTCAAAGGAGTGTGCACTCACAAGGTCAGAAGAGCAGGAGTTGGGATGAAATCAAAACGAGAGCATCACTGGTAATGACACCTTAGGTGTCTGTCATGTGCCTTCACAGGTGCCTTTTCCATATGATGGCCCTGTTGGCAGGCACTGCTGCCTTCAAAGTCCCAAACTGTGGTCACAAGTGGCATCAGTGCCTTCTGGTGTTTGATGTTCATCCTCTCCTGCAGGGCAGCTCAGAGTGGTGGGCAGAGCAGCTTGTGCTTGGTTTGTCAGCAGCCTTGTAGCTGAAGCACTGATCAGCTCACAGCAGCTGATCACCCAGCACAAAGGATCTGCTTGCAGAAAAGCATTTCAAACAACCCCACACAAAGGCAGCACGAGGCTGTTTGTTAACTGCATCTTAATCTGAGATGCTGCCAAATGCTACACAGCTCTCATATGCAATTACAAGACAACAGGGCTTTGCTGCTCTCCTGCACAGTCATGCTAGATCAGATATTTTCCTGTTCAGTCTCAAAGCAGAATATTTGCGAATATAGAAAGCAATCTATCTATTATGAATTTAATTTTTTTATTGTAATATTTCAACTTTTTTTTCCTTTGAATCCTTCAGTGTCACGCACATGTGCATGTGTGTGTATTTATTTTTTCCACAGAATTCCAAATCATAATTTTGGTGTAAGGCCATCAATAATCCCATGAGCTTCAGAGAGTAGGTAATCCTTTAGGAGTGGAAACAGAAGACAGGTTTGCTTCCAATGGTGAGCTCATTCCTATGTCACCACTGAAAGCAGAGAGAGAAACATGCTCCAAAATAAACAATGGTTTGAACTCGAAAGCATTTTTCTTTTAGGGTGCCCAGCTTTGCATGAAGGAATTCCTGTGAATTCTCCTTGACTGTTTTGAGGATTGTTACGGTTTCTCAGGTCATTAGTGTGCATTTCCAAAAAATATTGTGACAATGCACTGACTCTGTGATGCACTTTGAAGAGGAGCATTTAAAAGAAGTATGTAAAGAGGTCACTTACAGGCTCACAGTGGCAGCTACTTGGAGGAGTGGGAACAGGGGGGTGGACACAGAACCAGCTAAGAACAATGCAAAGAAAGACCATGACATAGTGAACGAGTGCCAGACAGTTTAATTTCTTCTAACCTAGAGTTTAGCAGCAGCTACTGGCTAGTAGAAAATGGTGCAGACTGCATTTGTAGACACCTGGAATAATTTTCCAATAAATAGAATATTAAGTAAGCTGTATTAACTAAAATACAGTCCCAGGTAGGTGGCATAGAACCGATCAATGAAAATTCCAAATTGGTTCTTCTAAATAAAGAAAAAACAGGCACCTGCTTGTGAAGGCCACACATGTGAGGCGTACCAGGTTGTGCAGTACCATGTGAGGACTTCCTGGATGGACTCCTTACCAGAATGAGTGATTTCTGTGGCAAAGGAAATCCCAGACATGAGAAAACCTGGCAGTTTTCCAGTGACCTGGCTTTCATTCAAAGAGATATGTGCCTTTTGGAATTCTAGGTCAGTGACTGGTAGGATATGGGTTGCCTCTGATTTTAAGGCAGATAGTTGACAACAATCTGCAGCAGGAAGCAGCAGAAGAAACCCCCACTGATAGAATGAAGTATTTGGTCTATAAAGAAGGAGAATAAACAGTTGGGTGAGGTCAGATATTCCCAGTGAAGGACTCAAATACAGAAAATGGATGGATTCACCTGCAGTGACCAAGCAAACTCATCCTTGGTAAGTGAGGTTAGGCAGGAACCAGGATTCACCTCTTGACAAGCACATAGACAGTGGTTGTGGTGGAGTTGTGGCCCTTTCTCTGAAGGGACAGAGGATGGGAAGGAATCAACACACAATTAACTGAGTGAAAGGTTTCTTACTTGTATTTCTGGGTGTCTTAAAATTAGGGCACTTTGCTGCTGATGGGAAATAGGCAGTCTTTAATTTTTCTTTAGAGTTGAATGCCAACTTATGGGAAAGCTTCTTTCAGAAAAAAAGCAGAGGTTCAATATGATGGTGTTCCACTAATTTGTCTTGGCTTTATGAAATTTGTCTTGTTTTTTTTCTGAAGTTAATGTGTTTCTTTACTGCATTTTTTTGAATGAAAATGCTTTATTATTTGATAAGCAAAACTGCTTTTCATTTCAAATATCACCTACTTTAATAAAGTAAAAAAAAAAAAAAGGTGAATTGGAAACAATGGAAAAAGAAGAGGTCAATGAATAAGGAAAGTTGTTCATACATTTGTTTCAGATACCTTAATATCAAATTACCCTGAGCTGACTCATGGTCAGCTTTGTACTGCTTAGGCAAAAGTATGCTTATGGGGTTGAAAGCTGGTCCACTGGGGGCCTCCTTCCTCCCTCCCAAATGGAGGCACAGGAAACTTGTCTTAAATGTATTTCCTCCCATCCATCCATCTGCAACAGAGACAAGAGGTGGCCTCCATCCAACTCATTCAGTGATCTGCTCTCAAAGGTCTTTTAAAATATGCTGTCAAATAAATAGGTTATTTAACTCCTGCTAATCAAATAAAAAAAACCCCCATAACTATCTTTAAAAAAGAAACATTTTCTCACATAGTGATTTCTTCATTCCCACCTCTCTAACTACACCTACCATCAATATCTAGGACTCTGTAACAATAACCTCCTATTCTCTTTATAAGAATAATTGCCGTGGTGAAGATTATTTTGACAAAATAATACAGCTATTGAGAAGAAGCAAATCATAAATGCACCAGCATTAAATTTAATAGGCAAGTCCTCACTGGACAAAATCCTGTGCAATGTGCTCTGGGATAACCCTGCTTGAGCAGGGAGGTTGGACCTGTGACCCACTGTGGTCCCTTCCAACCTGACCTATTCTGTGAAAAATTGTTTAAGAAGAAAAATTAAGAATTGTTTTCTTGACCCCTATATTAAAGTTCAGACAAAGTCATCACCTCAGAGAGATTACAGGGGACCTGCTGAGACCAGACAGACACTCTGCCTGCAGAGAATGGCTTTCCTGGCTTGTGACTCCCCTGGTAGACACACACTGAACTGCTGGGAGGAGAATGGCTTGTTTTCACAGTCATTGATGGAAGTGGAGATGTGTCACTGGTGTCATGTCACTCTGCTCTTTCCTGGATGACTGGCCACCTTGTCCTTGACTCTTTATTCTTCAGGGCTTCCTTTGTCACCAAGGTTCTGCACATTACTGTTGGTCATGATTAGCTACTTTTTTAATGCCTCACTTTAGACTGCAACCCGCCCTCTTTGCATCATTCTGATCACAAGAGCAAACACCTGTCATGGCAGGACTGAGGAGACACACTTTGAATTTCCCAGTGTATGATAATTGGTTGGGGTTTGTACCAGTTGCTGTTCTACAGGGCAAAATTAAGAGGCCAGCCATGATTAATGATCTTTGTAGGCTCTTTGTAGACCCTGGGATTGTGGGCTTGAGACCTGGGCTTCACCCCAAGCTCTCATTTCTCATGCTGCTGTGCAGGTCTGGTCTGCATCCCAGTGGAAGCAGGCAGAGGCAAAGCAGCTTCTCAGACAGGCAAATAAACAGTTTTAGGACAGTTTGAAAGAGATTGTTACTGCCACACACTTTGGATGATCATATAGAGGATTTAAGAAGCTTGGCAAGTCTAACAAGCAGTACAGACAACATCATGGTGAACATTCAAAAAACCATTTTACGTGTTTTTCTCTGTTTTCAGAGAAGAAAGCACATGGGATTTTTTTTGCTTTCTAAATCTTTCTTTCTTCATTCTCTTCCCTGGCTACTGTGAAAATACTGTGAACCCTTACCTCTGTCTTCTTGTGCTGGCCTCCCACTCTCTAGAGTGTCCAACTTTGACATTTGTACCTGCCTTTCAGCAGAAAGCTGGACAGTCGGCTGAACAACCTGTGTTCTGTGTTTATTTACTACCAGAGTGCCCTTGGCAATGTCACCACTCCGGATGAGGGGAGAGATGTTCACCCTGGAACTTCTGGCAAATGACTTTATGGGTGATATAATCCAGTTGCAGATCCTGATTTATGAAAGGGAACTGAGCTGTGATGAACAAATTACAGCTCCCAGCACATATTACAACTTCTGTGCTCAGGCAGGAGCTTTTAGGGATTAATTTGTACTTTCCTGAAAGTAGTAACATTTTCTTGATAGGGAATGGGAAAGGAAGAGAGGACTTTTGTCTCTTACATTATGATTTTTTGAAAGAGGGCAGGTAGGATGAAGAGAAGTCATCACAGTTCAGTTTTTGTTGGATGGTTTTTTTTGTTTTGTTTTGGTTTTTTTTCTGTCCTTTGTAAGTTCCCACCAGTCTGTTATTTTCACTCCTCATTTCTGCCTGTTCCTGACCTGTTCCTGTCTGCACCAGAAGATGAATCAGGCATTTCCTTTGTAATTACATCTTAATAAAGAGTCATGGGCACATTGTCTCATACTGTCCAACATCACTCTGAATCAACTGGCAAAAACTTCTGTAAAAACACCTGAGACCCCTCTAGGAAATTACAGCATGACAATGATAATAAGGTGATGATTATGTTCCAGTTCCATTCTGAATACCAGTGACACATAAGGAAAGGAAAATCAGATCCTGTTTTAACAATTTTTGCAACCTCAAGTAATTTCCACCATTTGTTTCTGTCTAGGTTCAGGACCAAAGATGCCATTACATCATTTACAATTAATGTAAAGGTATTTTAGGCAAGGTAAACTACAATATATATATATAGTCTCTTTTTAGCTCAATTATATATATATATAGTCATTAGAAATCCATTCCTGACTTAAGGGCACCTAACAAAAAAGGAGTTTTAAAGGGATGACAGACATAGTGTCTACTTCAGGTTAGGGGTAAGAGATTAAAAAAGAGAATATTTTTTAAGATTAAAAAAATCTTGTACATTCAGAAAGAAAAAAACCCTCTCAAATCAAAAAAAGATTTTTTTTTTTCAAAAGAAAAAAACTCATCACAAATTCTGAGATCTACAATATTTTAATGAATTAATATCTTATATATCAATGTAAACATGCACTTAAAATTCAACAGTTATTTTCCAAAAGACAGGACTTGCAATGTGCTGTTAAAAACAAACAAATATAACCCAAACCAAAACAGCAGAACCAAGGAGTTTGTTATTGCCCAACTTACTGTAACTCTAAATTTCAAAGCTTCAGCTTAGCTATTGTGCCATAGGAAGATCAATATCTGGATTACAAAAGAAAAGGAAAACATGAATAGCAAACATGGTTTCTTGAATGAAATCTTGCTTCAGATAAGAAGTGATTGTATGCTTTTTAAATATTTCTGTGTAGGAAGAAGTAAAATGGTTACTGAAGCACTTAAAAATAAACCATATGATATTTATTTTGGAAAAGAATCATAATTTGATTTGAGCAATTAAATTGTGGTGGTAGCTCTGCCTAAGGTTAGTACATGGAGCTGTAACAAAGCTCCTGGTTTAAAAACCTGATTCCTCCTGTGACTTACGGACAAGTCCCTTAGTATTTTTATTCTCTCAGGAAATTTTGTAAAACCTCCCTTGATAATAGCAGCACTGGTAGCTGAATTGCTGGAGGAGAGTAACTGAGTTCCCAGGAGGAAATGCATTTGTATCTTATTTTCCTTGTCTGCAAATTATTATCATCTACCTCATGCAAATATTTTGAAACTCATCAGATTAATGATAGCATAAAAAATGAAGCCAAACAATTTTGAGCAAAGGTCAGATGAAAGCTACTACATGTGAGGTAGAAGGTGTTAATCATGTTTTATCATTAGTACTTCAGGATTCACACTAAAGTTTTATGTATAGACCCCTCTCACAATCGAGGACACTATGAAGAGTTCAAACTGAGAAAGTCTTATTAAAAACAGTTAAGGTATTGTCTTAAAAGAAATGGAAAGGTCTGCAGTGAGTGGCTAAGCTGAGACACTCAGCTTGCCCTGCAGACCAGACAAATGCTCAGGAAATGACTAAAGTGGGACATTCATGCTCACAGAAACTGGCAACAGGGACAGAAGTCAGTGGGCAAAGCTTCTGGGGTTTGGATGACTGGCTGTGGTCACTTCACATTGTTTTCCATTGCACTCACCTCTTACTTTCAAAATACCCCATGGCACGCAATAAATAAATAAAGTATGAGGTTCAGAGCCTTTACAATAAATTCTAATGCTTAAACCAGTCCCATGAGGTTAGGAATCCATTCACATTAGTTGGGGGCTGAATAACTTCAAATGTCATTCTGTATCTCTGTAATGCCTTCAGAAAGACCATGAAATAGCAGTTTCTGTAGGAAGAATGCAGTTTTTTTGTTTCTCATTAATCCATAGTTTATCAATACTGTACTTGTTCACAGTCAACTATTCCTTTCACTCACTCTCCTTAAAAGGTGCTTCTGAGAAGACAGAATAAACCCAAGAACATGAATGCCATTTTTTAAACTTTTTCCATTATAAGAGAATTCATAGCTCTGCATTACCCAGTTTCAGCCTTTACCTTTGGAGAGTTCTTGAGAATATTCCATGAGGTGGGTGTTTTACAATCTGTATCACCTAAATGGATTTTTCTTTTACAATGAGCATTTTAGAATTAAACTCCTGCCAAGGCTGTCAGATTTGTGTGAAAGTGATGTTGATTTCCTTTTTTAATCAGACTTTGTAACAGCTCCAATATTTATTTGCGGCATTAAACACATGTTTACCGTAAATATACTCCCTTTGGAACAAAACATGCTCTGTGTGGAAGGTGGCAATTTTCTGATCCTACAGAAAATCAATGCTACACTTTCATGGAAATATATAGGAACAAGATTTTGAACATATTAGAAGAACACATTAGAATTAAATTTCAATGGTTTTTAGGTGCTTTTCTAAGGATGCAGACATGTTGGAGCAGGTTTTTCAAAAGTGTCTAGCCATATAGGATCATTTCTCTGAAAGAAAGTTTCATCAGGATCACACTGTCTCTGTTAGTGATTAAACATAAAATTTAATCCACAAAACCTGGATCAACTGGCTCTCCACATAAAATATCTCAAAGTATTTTGTAAGATGCAAAGTATCTTGTTCTCTTCCTCTACCAAAATTTCCTAGCTTCTGTGAACAGCAGGGTGAAATTTCGGGCTGAAAAATATTTTCATCTTTATTTTATATTGACTGGGTAAAAATTCTGTTTTTATGAAAAAAGGACAGTGACACTTAAAACCTCAGCCTCACTGAAATTTTATATGATTTTAGCCTCTAGGACCTAAGGGAATCAGAGAAGTGAGATGCAATGTTTTCATTTTTTTGCTTCAAATCATTGAATTAAACATATGGGTGCCTGTCTTGAGACACTATGGATGTTTTAGAAAGATTTAATCAGGGAAAAAGGTTTATTGTAATAGTCTAACTGGATCTACGACATGTTTTATTGTCTCTTCTTCATCATTGTCTCACTCCTCCTTGGAGCTTAAGCAACACTTTGTAGTGCTTTGTCAAAATCCCCCCTGCACAAAGGCAGCTATGTCCCATTCACTGAGGGACTGCAGATCTGTTTTGTGTGAAGCTACTAATGAGCTAATGCATTATTGCTGCTTTGGAAAGCTGATATATGTGCCCTGACACAGCCTTCAGCAGAACAGCCATGGGACTGAAGCTGCTTTATTGCCCTGACCAAAGGTTTGACCAGGAAGGAGGCAGGCACATAATGGGGATGCTAATCTACTGTACTTCTGATCTCCCCTGAATGACCTTACTGCCGCAGACAAAACTGTGCGTATTAATCCTTGCCTATGCCCAAATAATCACACTTGGTTTCAGCTAAAACTGCTTTGAAGGATGTAAATTAGCATTTTCCAGATAACTGAGTTAGTGATCCTGCTATTTATCCAATGAGAAAGTGGATTAGGATCATCAGACAGAATGCATCTGTAATACTAGATGGAAACGATCATTGTTCACAATGCAAATACAATTTTGTAATCATAGTGTAGAAAGTCTTAATTTCACACTCTGCAAAAAAAAACAGGTCATGCAAATATCTTTGACTTTTTTTTTTTTTTTTTTAATTCCAATTTACTAAAAATTGAGGGCATTTGGCCAATAATACAGGCTCTTGGCAAGTTAACAAATATGCACAAGGAGCAGAAAAACTTAAGGGAGAAGAAAGACAGCTCTCCTGTCTTTTTCTTCCTTCTTTCAAGAAATAGCTTTGTTCATTGTACCCTTATTTAAAGGTTTTGACTGCAAAATATTTGAAGTGCAGTGATTTTGTTAATATTTTTGTTTAATCAAAGAATACAGATACATATGAAAAGCAATGAGAACACTGAAGAATGCAGTAGTCATCATAATCCCTGTTATGACAATGCTGTTGTTATTCTGCTCTCTGTAATACAGACCACAGACTGGGGAGGGACCTCCTGGGCTCATGGGCCTCTCAATAACTACATGATATCAGTTCCTTTTGTAACTAATCATGTTCCTACTGAAAGTAGGTCAGTGTTTCACCCATTTCTCCTGACCAAAAGACTGTTCCAGACCCTGTACTTAAGCTTCTTCTGAAAGCTTTGTTTATTCATGAATTGTTCAAGCTCATTTGTTCATGGGCCAAGAATATCCTCTAAGTAATTCTTTCCTTTCCCCTTAATCCCCATGACTGGCTCACACAGATCCGTCATCATTCTCATTTTTCTGTGCTGGATAAACCAGGGTTTACCCTCCCCTCCCAGAAGATGAATGCTGTAATTTAGTTAATCTTTCCAGAGCACAGATTACCAGAGCTCTGGAGTGCAATATTGATGCCAACTCACCAGAAACCTTCATGGTAGTGGTGGTGCTCCTTCTATTTTTGAAATCCTGTGAAGCAAATAAGGTTGAAAGCTTCCCAGAAAAGTTTTTCAACAAGGATATCAACATCAACCAACTCCTTACATTCAAGGAAATTTTAGAATTGTGAATCCCTACTTTCTTGAAAGTAATTTGTATAGGATGATAGGGATATAGTCCTAAACAGACCTGTATTTAACTGAATAATTACTCCCATTATAGGAAATTTAATGCCTTTTTTCAGTTTTACCTGTCATTTAGCTAGGAGGCCGGAGTTGGAAAGCAAGTTTTTCTTCCTGATTCTGCAATGCTCCAACAGCAGCATTGTTTGGAACAAGTTCAGGGATTCATCTGAATGTAGTTGCACAGCAGTAGTCAAAAATCCATTCTGCATCAGCTGTCCTCTTAGGTCACCAGGTGAACTTAAGGACAAAAAATGAGTTAAAAGACAAATATATTCCAAGAACACATTTAAAAAATTAAAAAAATGTGTTAAATAAAAAATACCCCCCCCCAAAAAAAAACCAAAACCACCAACCCCTAAGTTTTCTATTTGGCTCTCTGATGTTCATGAACACAAGTTTTATGAAAACTGCTTGTTCAGTATATAAGTCAGGTTTGATTAGGTGTCAATGAACAAATGGAAAATGAACACAATTTTACACATGTAGAAATAGAAAGTACTCACTGGCAAGACTTGTAGTTGCAGTTGTGACTATGCAAAAGAGGTTTAAATCATCTTTGTTTGGTTTGGTTTATCATCATCTTTATTCATCTCCATCTCAGATGAGGCTTAAAAATAGACAGAATTATATTTCTTGATAATCTGTAATTTTTTTTTTCTTTTTAAAGCAACTTGCCCTTTGTTCCCTCTTTCATAATTTACCACAACAAACAAGGAGCCATGGATTTCTACTCTGTTTATACTTCCATTATTTTCCTGGAGAGAGGCATTTCAACACAGAAAGCTTTTCATAAGTTTCCAAATTTTACATCTTCAACCAAGGTGCTGAAATACTTGCTAAATATTCCTTTGTGGTCCTCAAGGAAAATACAAAGCACAGACCTTCAATCATAAACTGTAACACAAAGCAGGCTATCACAGATTAAAAAGGAAAGAGAAATGAAAGTCAAAATCAAACATGGTTAAGATCATGTCTAAGCTTGCCTTTTGAGGAAATGAGGTAAAAGGACACATGACAAATTAAAGTCTTCCCTTGCCATTTTTAAAACACAGGTCCTGATCATTCCTGGAATGAGGGAAAACCATGAGATGCAAATTCAGTCTGAGGACCATCACCATTATAGAGTTTATGGTGATGTTTCTGTGGCTGCCAGTGCTTTCTTTTAAATGGCTATGTTGCACCAGAGCTTAATGATAGAAGGGAGCGTGACTACTTTAACCAAACCAAAAAAGATCCTGTTCCACAGACCCTAAAGTTTTGAAGGGTTGTTATAAGTAGATGAGTGTGGGGGTTTTTTTTAAATACTGTTCCCCAGTAATCAATAGACCAAAATTGGTTTTGGGCAAGAAATTAATCATAGAATGGTTTTGTTTTGAGGGGACCTTAAATATCATGTGGTTCCAACCCTTCTACCATGGCGAGGGACAGTCTTCCACTAGACCAGGTGGCTTAAAACCACGTCCAACCTGGCCTTGAGCACTTGCAGAGATGAAAGAAAACACCTAAGTCTTAGACTTACTCCACTAGTGCTTATTGCTGGTAAAAGATTTCACCTCTGTACATCTGTTTGGTAACATGGCTACTGCAATTAATTAGATTTCATTCTATTTTCTTTCTTTGCTGGGGAAATCCTATACTTAAACCATGACTTTGGCTTATATTTGTAAGCCCAATGACAAAGAGAACAAACAATTGCTTCATGCTGACCCAAAGCAATTAAAAAAGTGAGATTCCAGCAATAAGCAAATGATGCAGCTAGAGAGAGCACACAAAATATTCAGTACAGATGGGTCCACTACATGGGAGAAAGGGAAATAATATGGAAAATTGAGGCATTTTTAATCCCTGCTTTTCTACAACTCTCAAAAAAAAAAAAAGTAATGTGTTTATTGTGATGTTTTCTAATTCTTATTTGAATTTTTTTTTTCAATTTATCCTTAACTTGCACCACTTGTGTGTAAATCTGTTTCAAAAACTTGAGGAAGCAATGTGCTAGAAGGTTTTTTCTGCATCATACCAAGTAGTTACTGAAATATGGTAAGGTACAGTGGTAGATCTAATGCACAATTTTGAGGAAACATGCAGATTTTCAAGATATAACCTTTCCAGGAGTCAGAAAGAATGGTTTGCAATCAGCTGGTTCCCATGGCAACAGAAGCTTATTTAGCTTAGAGAAGGTATTTCTGATATTTCAGAAAGACAAAATGAAGGTGACTGATTTCTGTTACCAGTAGAAAGATAGAGAGAGGTTGAAAATTCTGTGAGGTTCCCAGAATTTCCTTCCTTAGGAGAAAGTAATTGAAGATGCATCAAGCAAACAAATCAACAACTGTTTATCACATCCAGCATAAGTAAAATCTACTGAATATTAACCTAGGAAGTACTCAGAACTAGTCAAAGAGATTAAGGAGGCAACAGACATGTAAGCATCTTCTGAAGCATTTCAGAGTGTCTAAGCACGCATAAGAGGGCAGAGTTTATTAGAGTCTACTGCTGATGACCCACTTCCAGAACTTGTTTGCTGTTTCTTCCCTTGCTTTCTGCTCCCTGTTGTCAAGAATGACTACTCAAGCTCAGCTGCCATGGTTCTTCACTGGCCTTTGCAGTAAGTCATCCTCCATTTCTTATTTTTCCACTCTGCCAAGGCCTACCATATTTATTTGTTCTCAGCCCTCATGCTGTAACTGAGGGCTCCACTGTATGCAACATCCTAACCTCTACAACCATATTATTTCTGTTATTTCTCTTTCTCCTAGGTAGTATCTTCATTCTAACAAAATTTGAAATCTGTTCCCTTAGATCATAAATTTTGTCCTTCCCTCAGCACAATGGCATTTGGCTGTATGCTACCTAAATTCATTCCTTTCTCATTGACTGGAACACATGCCACTAATGACTGTGAATAACCACAACTAAAATAATTAACTGACATCTCAGTCAGAGTTTGGGTCACCAGACTGTGAGATAACAAAAAGACAAGTCTTGTCTGGTGGAGCTTGAGTCAAAGGGTTTAGTGAATGACATAAGGTAGCAAAAACTGCAGAGAGTAGGTGGAAGCAGAGAAGTAATTAAGGTTGTGATGCTGCATTAGAAGCAGTAATCCCAGGATTAACATTTCTGACATGGAAGGACAAATCTTGCTGTCATAGTTACATCCTATCCCAAGACTGATGAACTAAGAGAAATTTGTGGGTTATCCAGTTCTACGGAAGAGGGTCCTAAAGGGTCCCAGACTACACTGGGTGTATCAGCGGAGAAGCTGCAATGGCCACCAGAGCTGAAATGGGAAATTATGACCCCAAACTACATAAAATAAGGAAGCCTAGACACAGACCAAGTTTGTTCTGTTGGGTCTGGAATAAATGTAACAAAGGGGATTATTTCAAAGTATCTTGCTGCCACCAGATAAATTACTTTACAGCCACAAGGTCATGCTTTGGAGACATAAAGGCAATAAAAAATAGAGAGAGAACTTTGCCAGCCTATCCCACTGGTGTCTTAAGCTGACAACAGGCATGCTACAAATACACACAAATCATATGAATACCACCTTTTATAGATCACTTTTTACTGTCTAAGAGAAAAGTGAAATCACAATGAGGATCCCCATCATGAATGAAGGGTATTGAAGTGGCCTACATGTGCCCTGGTATTGCCAGATGACATCATAGCATAGCTCAAGATGGATTTCACATTGATGTAAAGCACTGTTTAATTTCAAAAGTGTAGGTATCTAACAGCTCTAAGACTTGCTTCATGGACATTAAAAGAAATGTTTACTTTTGCTAGCAATTACTTGACTTTCCCAATTATCCAGAAAAATGACCTCATTGCAGCACATAAATGTGCATTGGAGACTCTGTATGTAAGCACTAAAAAAATATGGCTTTTAAAACTAGATATGCAACAGGACTGAGATACTTGAGCCCTATACACATGCAGTAGTGAGAATAAAAGAAACTTTTCTAGAGTTGTTACCAACCAAACTGCACTGAACATTTACAAAAAAAAAATAATCGCCTAAAATATTTATAGTGGTATCTGGCTTATTTGCAGATAACCAGCCAGGAGGGAGGAAAAAGACCAAGCTTTTGTAGTATGTGTAAAAAACAGGTCTTTATTTCCAACTTCCTCCTACAGCCCTTAGACAGCTCTCACTGTCTGCTTTGTGCTGGTACTTGGTTCTGCTTTACCTTGCCAGCACATAGATAAGGTTGTGGCATGGGACTTCATTGGATCAAAAAGAATCTGACCTATTGCCTTTCTCAGGCTCTAAACTGAACATAAATAAATATCTTGGGGCTTTCATTAATTCCATTTACCTTTAAAACTTTATGCAGGTGACATTTAGTCATTGCTTGTTGCAGGTTTAGTCGGAAGACAGCAGCTGTAATGTACTCCTGTGGAAAGGTATTTGGTGCCCCATACACAGTTTGAAAGGTTGACAGGGATTCTGTATTTACCATCAAGGCAAGCACTATTTGAAAGTACTTTTTTGGACAAGAGGCCTCTGATAGAAACTACTATAAGGCTAAGTAAGTGCCTACCTGAAATAAAATAAACCTACCTGTGTGTGAGTTGCCATCAAGTGAAGAAGTTAACAGACATTTCCTAAAAATTTATTTTTCCCTAATTGTAACCCTCCATCCTCCTCCATTCAGCCATGGCCTGTCTTGTAAATTCAATGGATTTAATCTGTGCAAATTCGGAAAGAGTAGGCAAAGGCTGAAAGACAATCAGTGATGCCAGCTACAAACTGCTTCTCACGGTCTTCAGCAGCCTAAAAGAGCCACGTAGGCAGTAGGTGCATGTATGTGCAATACGTGTGTGTGAAAAAAACAGGTTATGAATCAGCCTACTAAATATTTATAGGGTTCAGATCAGTCCTGTAGGTATTCATTCTTGCATGAGACATTGCATATATTTTCCCAAATAAAATAATACTGTGGAGACTGAAGGGATAAACTCATGGGTGGCATTGAAAAGTATGATGCAAATATAAGCTTTCACTACTGTCACCTTCTAATGCCTCTCTGTAAAATATTAAAAGGAAAAATTATCATCAATAGAAGTTTGCATCCAAGGTTTTGACAGGGCTGGTTAATATGCACAGTTGTCCCAATAAATCATTAAATGTGTTTGCAGTGAATTCGTAATTCACTATATGAGGCACTGAAATAACTGGCACTACTGTTTTGGCTCAGTTACCAGTTCTACATGAGGGACTTATTTTCCAGTTTTTTTCCTCTAAGTCGCTGTGATCATGTGCTGCAGTTGAATCTAAACTGAATGGCACGGGCGATAAATGTGCTCCCTCACTGAGATCATGGAAGTACAGTAAAATGTAAAAGAAAATAGTGGAAGGCACTGAAGTGGTTCACACTGTGACCTTTCATAAACCAAGAAGAGAAAAACAGCAGAAGAGCAAAATTTGTCAGATTTATCTGCTCCTTTTGGCTCAGTAACAGAGACTATGTTTGCTTGTCTTGTGAGGATATCTACGGTGCAGAAAGAAGCCTTACCTGAGCAGAAAAGGAATCCAAGCTCAAAGTCTACTTTCATCCACTCACAAATGCAACCCTGCTGTGTATTTTTTACAGAATCTTCCATCTAAAGTGATGACCCTTTATGTAGAAGGAGTTACTGGAGAGAGCAGACACTGACTTGCAAAGAAAGCAACTTGCTTAGAGACTAAAGGCTCTTAGAGACTAAGAGCAATCCTGCCTGTCACAGTTCTCGTATTCCTTGATTTTATGCCATGTAAACCCCACAAATCTTCAGAAAACAAAATAGCTACAAATGCCAGAAGGGACACTGGCATCTCTCAGTCTCTTCCAAATGTAAACAGCTACAAATCAAAAGCTGATCTTACAAAGTGCCTTCATCAGTGTTTAAAAACAGTCAGGATCCTATAAAACAAGGTTATCTGCTTTAGGTTGATTTTGGTTCTTGTATTAACAACAAATACACAGAGCAGGCCAGAGGAAAGTGAGTTGGACCAGCCCAGAGAAGACCTGGTTTCTGCTCCCAAATATGCTTCCTGGCTTCCTGTATAAGATAGGCTCCACCATGTGTGCCATGGAGCAACTATTACTGTGTCCCTGGTTGTTCATTCATCTGGTCAAGTCTGACTGTTTTATAGGACAGGTGATCTCTTTGGCAAGCTTTAGAGTAAAACCACTGCAAAGTGACAAGGCTGATTGCTGTAGTGAGGAGGTATTACCAAAAGCCCAGTTCTCCATATTTCTTGCCCTCCACAACGGTCCTTCAGATGAAGCAAACAAAAAAGTCACCACTAAGTGTGAACCACCTTAGCTTTTCATAATGCTGTATAATCTTTTGAGAGTCCTATTTTCCAAAACATCCTATTTGACATCTCCATGCTCACAATTTTTAAAATGCAAAATTATGTACATTGACTGAAAATGCATACATCAGTATATATATTGAATACACACACATTTACACAAAAGCTTGCAGAGTGTAGCCTTTGTACTTTTCACTGCATATTAAGAAACATTGCAATCATTCTCTGCTTTGCAATAGAAATATACTCTTCTAAAATAATATACTCTTCTTCTGAAGAACAGGAGGTAAAAATATTAAGGTCTTCTGATTTAACTGCACTTCTCACTTTCAGACTATTCCTAATTTTATTTTCCGAAGGAAAACTAAGCCACTAAAAGTAAATAGTTGGAAACCTGTTTTTCTTGTTTGGTCATATACATACATGCTTGTTTCTCAAATCCTCAATTCTGCTGCTTCTTTTTCTTCCATATTGATGCTACCTTTGGTAAAACTAATCCAGATTCACAGAAAAAATATAGGTTGGAAGGGACCTAAGGAGGTCACCTCTTCCAATGTCGTCAGAGCAACACCTGCTTCAAAGAGGGGTCTGGTCTGGTTGAGGTTCGAAAACCCTCAAGGAGGGACTGATTTTTCATGGTTCTTCACCACTCTCATGATGAAGAATTGCATCTAAACACAATTTCCTTTGTTAAAAATCATGATCATTGTCTCTTGTCTGTCTGCTATGGTCTCTTTCAGAGAGTCTGAAAATATCTCCAAAAATTCCCTTGGATAACAGAAGATGGCAACTGGATCCCCTCAACCCTCAACCACCCATAACTAAGCAAACCCTGTTCCATCAGGAATTCCCAGAGCGTCTCATGCTTTAGCCTTCTAACCTTTGTAACAGCTCTCCTCTGGATGTGTTGCAGTTCATCACTTTCCTTACTGGGGTCTCAACATGACAGTTTTTCAGATGCAGCTACTGGAATTCTCCTACAAAGTCAGCTGGAATATCTCAGCTCCTCAGTGAAGGCTAAAGAACTTTTCCTGCAGCAGATTATGGAGCTCTCATACACTTCCATCCAGTAAAG
This sequence comes from Hylia prasina, assembly GCA_013397195.1. Taxonomy (NCBI): domain Eukaryota; kingdom Metazoa; phylum Chordata; class Aves; order Passeriformes; family Sylviidae; genus Hylia; species Hylia prasina. Next base: position 314,217 of record VYXD01011668.1, on the reverse strand, counting down.
GCCTACAGGTACTGTAACTTCTGGCAAAAGGTAGGTACAACTTTCAGCCACATCTGGACAGGATGTTTATCTCCCAAACTGGATCCCTTTAAAAGGGTCTTTATCTATGACCTTAAGGCTAGCTTTCAGGCACCTGTCTCTTGTATCTTGATTTAAAATCATTCCCATTACAGTCCAAGGAGGTTTACCTGCTGCCCAAGTAGAACTCCAGAAGTCCCAACTGCCCCAACAGCCTGGAGAGTTATTATAGGGCTGAAGGTAAAACTGCCCATAAAAAAGAACTAAATACAAACCAGCTAGGAATATATCATGTCCCTGAGTTGTTCATGCCAGAAAGCACCACAAATCCATTGGGGTGCAGTAAAAGCAATAATAATAAACAAAATATTTCATCTTCAAGTAGGGATCCAAACCAGAAAAGCAAGGCTACTTTATTTGCTTATGCCCTGGCTCCATAATTTGTAACAGGAATACCATGGGACCAAAAATGTGGAGCTGCCAGTCTTGCCCTAAGGACTGAAGTAGCTAAACAGATCATTTGCAAATGGCTATAAATAACCCACATGTTGATCTTCAGCTTCCTGCAGCCTGCGCCAGTATGAGAAATGACTCCAGGAATAATTCCAGAAAAAAAGCCCTGTCCACTTGCTGACTTCCATTCTGCCTTTTGCTTTCATATCCACTTTCAGATAAAATTGCTCCTGTTGGAATACTCTAGCATATTGCAATGCTATGAAAAATCACATTGCTGCTCTGCTCCTCCTGCCTTGGGAAAGAAAAACAATCCCAATATTCCCATCTTGAAGCACTTTTTCATCCACTTGGTCAATGGGCTTGGATGGAGTCTGAAAGAACGTTTCTTTTCTGCAGAACAATATTGTAAGAACCCTTATCACTCCACATGTTTTGTGAGTCCCGTAACACTCATTGCAATCCCATTTGCTGTAAATTTCTGCCATAAATCTTCAGTGTAACTTTCCTCAAGCCAGCACTACATTCCCCAACACCCTCCGCCCCAGAAAACAACACTTTGTGTGAGCATCCCCATTGGTAAATCTACCGATTGAATGAGACCAATTACAGAGTCAATAGGAAAAAGTCCAATGGCAACATAGGAAGTCAGGAAAAACTGGACAGATCCAGCAGAAATTACTGGGGGGAAAATCAAATGCCTGTATGGAAAGTGTTGTAATTTAGTTTTATTCCAGGTCTAAAAGTGGAAAAACTTAAAGCTTCATACTACTTTACAGCAGCACCGTTCAGCGTCTGCCAATGTTTCCATTATGAACTGCAATTTTCAGGGGTTTATAACTCAGCCATAAAAATTTGCTTTGGTATGAAGCTAGAAATAAAAGCTCTCCACCCNCCCCCCCCCCTTTTTTTTTTTAAGCAGAGAGTTAAATTGAATTTGGTTATTTTAAAGCCAACTGGCTTTAAAAAAGGTAATTTCTTTTGCTACTTATTGTACTATCACAAACTATAGATGATCTTGGAGGATTTGGAATTACACCATATGACAAACCACATACAATTCACTCTCATTATGCTGCAAGAGGGCAAAGCTCTTTTTGCTTTGCATTAAAAATGTGAACAACATTCCTAAGAGGTGGGCAGTAGTTATTCTGGGCAACATTGCTATTGCAAGAACTCATCCAGAGGACTCTAACCAAGTTCAACATTGAGCAATAGAAATTATATAGACCTACAAAACATGACTAAGACCTACTAAATTATATAGACCTACTAAAAATCACCTACATAAGGCAAGGCTGAAGAACTTAGATTTCATCTAGGAACTGAATATCAATTTCCCTAATACGAAAAAAAAAGAAAAAAAAATTGTAAGGGAGATGGTGATCAGATGCTTTCCAGGTTCACCTCAAAAAGCATAGTAAAAACAATGTTTATCTGCAAGAATGAAGTTTTAAGTTACATGTCAGTAAATTCACATGGCAGTGAAGTCATGCAGTGGAATCACCCTCATATTGACCTGGTCATATTACTTAGCAAATATTCCTCGTGAGGCTGGATAATCACTTTGAAGTTGGTGGTGAAACGTAGCACTGAAATACAGGTTACTCACATATAGCACTCAGATATATACCCTGAGGTTTTATGACCAGCTTAAAGAATCTGCCACAAAATATAAAATATCTTTTTTACTAAAGATAATATGTGGGTTTTGGTGTTGGTTTGTTTTTTTTTTTGTTTGTTTGTATGTTTGTTTGTTTGTTTGTTGTTTTTTGGGTTTTTTGGTTTTTTTTCCTTTGCTTTGGATTTCTGGAGTTTTTAGAGCATATTTTCAATTTTCATGCAATTCAGACTAAAACCTTGAAATGACAACAGGTCAAAATTCTCACAGAGTCATGACTTTAAATGAGCTACAGCTTTATGAAATACATTAAAAATTATGACATTTACAATAGAATGACACAAATTTTTAGCTCTGCATTTAGTCCATTATGCAGTTGGTTTACTTTCCACATTTTATTTGGGACAGAGCAACTAGATAAGCAGTTTCTTTTTTTTACAGAGTGTCTTTTGTTTCACTTTGCTAAACTAACATACTTTCAAGTGTCTTAACCAGCAATCTTCCAATCTTTACCCAAAGAATTATACCTGATATATCCAAAGCAGCAATTATCCACACCAGTTTGAACTGAACTTCGGAATCAATTTTTTCAGTCTTTTGGGAAAGAATTAATAACTTCTTCTGAAATTATTTGCAAGAAATATTTGCTGGCCTTTATCTGGTGGGTTATCACAAAAGCTGGGAGTTTATGATAACTTTAATACAGTATAAAACCACTGATTTATAATTTAAAAGATTCCAAAGGTTTGAAAACCATCTGACGATGTTTAAAATTTGGCTGGGACATCAGTTGACAATGCACTTTATATGCACATCACATAAATTTTAAATACTTCTGATTCTTTCCTAAAGAGAAGCTTATCTCCAAGTGGTGGTTGGGGAACAGATCATAACCTTCTGGCCCTCTCAAAAGCTTCTGACATTTTCTACTGCTCCTCTTGTCCCTTAAGTATTAAATCTTCTCTGAAATGTGGTTATGCCTCCCAGTCTTTCCTCTGAAGGTTATTCACCATCTCTGCTGTCCTCGCTCACCCGCTCCAAGCATCTCTCATTGGATTGCATCATGCCTGGTATCTTTGATATCTGATTCCCAAGTATGGACTGCCAACTTCAAACACTGTTCTGGCTCCCACATTATTTACTGCTTTGATCGTATTTTTTAAAAAAAACAAAACCAAAACGAACCAACCAACCAAACAAAAAAAACCAAATCAAACCAAAACAAAAAAGAAACAAGAAAAGAAAAAATCCACAAAAAACCCCCAAACCCACAAAACAAAACAGTAGTACATGTCATTTGTCCTCCAAGAAGATCAAATTCTCGGGGATCCTGTTTCTCATCCTTGCATATTGCTTTGACAGCTCATCTCTCAGTGCACCTCAGGTCTCAGGTTGCAACACCAGATCCGAACACACTCAAGACCTAGAGGTTTTGTCTCTGCATCTGGGCTGTGCAAGGACAGCCCAGCTCATCTCTGAGTGAATGGGCAAGATCACAACCTACTTGCAGGCACCCAACCTCAAAGCATGTTGACACACTCATCTTAGTCTGATGCTGACCTCACATGTGATACCCTGGTCATCCATGTGCCAATCATGTCCCTGCAGGCAGAAGAAACTTCTTGAATGTTTGACTCCTGCCCTTCCTTCCACTCTCAGTTCTACTCTAACTTCAAAACACTGCTCACAAAAAGCAGCCACGGAGAGAGCTGGACTCCAAGCTGAAAACACTTTGGGAAGGGACTAGATAACTCTTTCCAGATAAGACCAAAGGGAACCTAGGGTGAGTAGCTGAATAATTTGGCTTCAGTGATCTTCGATACTACAGACTGCACTGAAAGTTTGGGTTTGCCTTGAAACATTTCAGTCAACTGAAATCAGACACAAGCCGAGTTCTCTTGTAAAAACATGGATTTAAGTATAAGGTGCCAGACTTGGTGCAGTTACCTGGTAAAAACCGTGCACAAAGTCCATGTGCCATCAAATGCATGATGACTGAGCTTGGATTTACACAGTGAAGTCAGAGAGCTGCACAGACTCCTCTGTTGTGGGTCCTGGTCTGGACAGTGCCCCACTGAGCACAGTGCTGCTGTACAGACACTGCTCCATGCTTCATACAGAGCTCAATGCCCTCAGGCTGCCCCTCTCCTCATTATCCCCTTCCCACCAAGATTTTATCAAAATAGGCAGCAGACTGTAGTAGCTGCACAAAGCTCTAATTTTTCAGTCTAACATTTGAAGTTCCCTAGACCACAACTCATCTTCAGCAAAGGAATTTTCAAGAGAAGTAAAAAAGTGAAGCAATACTATTATAAGCAGCCTTTGGGTGGGTTACAAGTCATGCTGTTGATGACTGAGTAACTTTAATCACCTGCAACTTCCCTGAAATAACGCAAAATGTTATTATGAAAGGGAATTTGCACACAGAAAGCAAGAAAAACAGACTTTCTAATTTACCAGACGTACAACTATGATTAGGAATATAATGGTGGGTCAGAATGTTCTGATTACATCAGTGTGTCTATAATTAGCCCCTAACTCTATTTTTGAGGGAGTAAGAACATCTTTCAGCTTGCCAGTAGTGGCTGTATGAATTTGAACACAAGTGCCCCCTCTCCAGCTGTCAGCATTATGCCACCATTTCACCTTTGTTTTTTTGAGGCTTTTAAGAAAATAACAATAAAAAATATACTACTGAACTTTTTGACATCATCTGTACTATCCAGGAGAAGCAGATCCTCAGATGACATGGGGTCAAACCCCCAATAACTCCACTCATATAAGGACGTACTCTGATGTATTTTGGCACAGTTCAACTGGACCTAAATGAGCTCCACCAATGTACAGAAGGAACTGGCACAGACAACTCTACTCTAATCTGTATAACATTAACAGCCATCCTAATTATTTCTTGAAGAACATTTTATTTTCCTGCTGCCCTCCTAAAGCCAAGTCCCTCCAAGGTGGTCTCCATCCAGTGCCTGGAGCTGGATCTTAAGCTGGTTTTGAGTGCCTGAAAGTTCTGCATGCCACCATCAGGTAACCTTACTAGGTCTGGCCAGTCAGCCAGAAGGTAAATGTGTTCAAAGCTCTGGAGATTATGTTATACACAAATGTAGGAACACAATTTGTGCCATTTAGTTGTCTCAGCCAAAACACATTTTTGCCTGCAAGAGACATCAGCACACACAGATGTACAAGTAAATGGTTGTAACACACTCGCCTGTGGTCGTAGCACTGGAGGGAATTTAACGAAGTAAAATGAAGCACATCCTTTTTAGCACCACTTCAGCATTTGATTAAGTACAAAGGGAAGGTTTTAAAGAAACTGCAGTGAGTTAAATTTGAATGATTTGAGGTAAATATAGCAATTTTTAAAACCTACTTTAATAGTGACTGCTATGCAGGAACACTGTATTAGGCTTTGACATGAGTTTCACTGCAAGAAGGGAATGATACTGATTTCAAATACTACTACATCCAGCAAGCAAAACAAGCACACACGATAGCAAGACCATAGATGAGGATCTATGCTATTACTTCTGCTGCAAGTGTAATGTAACCTATTGTGGCAGCCCATCAAAGGCCTGTGGTTAAAAATATGATGGCTGAAGTAGCTTTGTCAATACTGCTTCCTTTTAAAAAACAGACTATCACAACTAAAAAAAAATGGCAGTACTTTCTGAAAAAATATTGTTTTCCAAAATACATATATATATATTCCTGAAGTAATAATTTTAATATTGTAAAGAGACAATGAGAATAATATTTACCTGTATTACCCTGTCTTCCATTTATATCCCTTATATCAATTTTCTCTGGTAAAAGGAAAGAACTAGAAGAGAAATGAAGACAAGAATCCCTAAAGGAACGAAGAATCTTTGTGGCTTTTGAAGATAAAATAAAACTCTTTTCCAGGGTGAAAGGAAGGCTGGGGGTGGGGGGGTGGGGGGGGAGGAGAGAAGTGAGAGAAGAAAAACTTTAGTGAAGCAAATTTTTAAAAAATCCCCAAACTAACAAAACAGAGATTGTTGCACCATTAGTTGCATTTCAAACCTCATACAATAAGGGCAGCCAGCCTGCAAATCTGGAAGGGAATTCAGCCCATGTTATTGGTGGATGATTTCAACATAGCCCCAAGAGGAACGCATTTAAAGATTCATATGTTTGCTTGGCATCAAACCAAGTTCCATTAAATAACACTGTATTCAGCTACACAACAAATTTACTTACCATACATTTCATATGAGAACTAATTTGTTTGATAGCAATATTGCTGATGTGTATATTGGTTTACTGTAATGAAAACAGTATTTTCCAAACTATGAACAAATGCATACCAGTAGTTTTACAGTGGCTTAACCAAAGTACTGGTAGTACTGCAAGAAGGGAATTTATACAATATGTACGTTTTTCAGTGCTGCTCATGCCAAACATAGTAAGAGGGTTCCACTACGAGGATGGAATTCACTTCTATCACCAGGAGAGCCAATCTAAGTCCTTTCATGGGATATGGGGAGAGCTGCTGAGGCCAGCAAGGCTACAAGCAATTCCAGGCTTGACAGCTTGCTGGGTCCAAAAATGACTTCAGGAAAACCAAACATTCAGAGCTGGTGGAGTGGAACATGACACAAGGCTCTCCCTTCTCATGACATTACAGAAATTATGAAAGCAATCACTTAATCACTGTTTCAACTGAATGTTAAACCCCTAATTGCAGCTATGAAACCAAGAGCCTTTACATAAAATGTGAAATTCACATACCATCGCCTATCCGGTCAACAAAGCTGCCAAATATTTTCACATACACAAAAACATTGACAACCAAGTTGTGCTATAAAAACACTGAAACATCTTGAGGATTTCACTCAGCAATTCCATGTGGTCTGCCATTAATCAGTTGGACCTCTTCAGAAAAAATGTATTTCCTTAGTGAGGAAAAAATCCAGTTCTTCCAAGAAAGTCACCTTCAGTGCTTCACATGTTTATATTTTTGCTTAGGGAAGCATCGTTTAAGAAAACAACTGAGAAGGAGCCAAGGATGATTTAATGATGCACTTACTGAAACCTCTGCAAATTGTCTTTTTTGTCAGCTTTCAATGTACAAAATCTGCCCTGGCTCTTCTAATAATAATATCCATTCTTTTCACCAGCACAGTTCTGACTTCTGGTTATGATTCATGCTAAATTATAAACACAAAAAGAAGCAGAGGGCACATTGTTTCAAAAAGAAAAAAAATCAATATATTATTATAAATATTGGCAGCACTATCCTTCATTTGCCATCCAGGTCATTTCTCAGGAAATTATGTTATATTAGCACATGGCACTCCACACCACCTCTGTATATGCTGGAAGTGGCCATAGTACAAAAATCTGTATGGTTCCAAGTGTAAATCTGATGTTATGTGTCATGAAATGAAATGTTGCTCCACAGGCTGACTGCCTGAAAGGAGAGGGAACATACTTTTAAACAAGCTTCCTCCCCCTCCCCAAACCAGTGGGGAAGGAAAGGGGGCAGTCAGACAAGCACCTGTAAGTCCTAACTGAAAAACACTCTGTTGCAAACCAAAGAAAGTTTATTTAATTCCATTTCTGAACCCTGAGTTCCCCAGTGAGCATTTATTTAGCCAATTTAGAGTGAAACCTGTTCAGTGGAAACACTGAAAAACATTAATTCCTCTGAAAAGAGCAGGATCAAGGCTTAAGTCAAAATGGGTCTGTGGGTAAACCTGATTTAAATTATCGTGTATTTGGAAAAATCCTAGTGATGAAAACGCCATAGTTCTTGCCCAGAAGATCATCAGTCAGCCATTACTATTTCTGCAGTGCAAAGACAAAGAAGGGAAGCTCTGCTTTAAGTGCAGATGAAGTTTGCTGCCTAAATCATACATCGCATTAACCTGCAAATTATTCCAACTTCCAATTCATAAAAAGGCAAACATAAAAGAGCGACTCTCGTCTGATATATAAACATACCTTATGTGGACTAGAGATTAGCAATGGAAGCTAGGGAAGGGGAGCATTGTTGAGCACTCAACCATTCTTATTACTCTGGAAGCATTAAATCATTGCCTTTGCAATTTTGGCATACTAGTGTGACTAAGATTCATAATTATTTTGGCTTCCCCTCACAAGACCTTGGCGACATTAAGAACTTCACCCCAAACCCTCCTAACTCAAACAAAACAAACTTCATTTTTGAAGCCAAGCTTTCTACATAGATCCACCATGGGAACCATAGGCTCTGAGGCAGCAGAGGCTGTTCACATGCTTGAATATCAGTATTTGGCTGAAATGTGCCCCAGGAAGCATTTTTTCTACTAAGATCAACTATGACAGCAGGTAATGTTTGCAGTGTGATTCATTTCTGCATATTTTAAAGGTCAAGAAGCAGCAGAAGTAATATTTTTATAGATTTTCTACTGTATACATGACATAATATCTTGACGGCTTCCTTGATTCAAATTATGATCTGACACACTTGATGTCTCTCACTGTACATTATTTGTAGCGATGAACACCTTTAAGCAACCAAGACAGCATAAGCAATTAATTCTCCTATGCTTTTATTAGGAGTTGCAGACTATTAGATTGTTACTGCTTCATGTTGCATTTAATTTAAAATATAACTACTTTTAAGAAGCCAGGGTAAAATATCCACCAACCACCAAATACTGGCCTTATGAAGTGGTGGAAAAGTTCTAAGTACACTCTGGTTTATTTTGACAATCTCCACTGTGTATTAAGACACAGGTTACAAAGCCTCATTGACTTTTTTCTCTGGAATCATGACAAATGACAAATTCCTTGTCATTAGCAATTAATGGTTCAAGACTAATGTTTAACACTACGCAACTGTTTTGAAGCACTTAATAAGGAGATACCAACTTTTCCTTGCATTTTTAAGGGATCCTACACATTCACACACTGAACCTAGAGAAGATTTTAGGTGCCTCCTCACCAAAGCAGTGCCTACAGCCCTCACACACTTAACAGATGAGTGGAATTTCTGTCCTTCAAGCTCACAAAACTTGTCTTGATGACAGCAGGTTTGCTATGGCTCTCAGGCTCAATGGTGTGCCATGGGGAATAAGAGGCCCTTCTGGAATCACACCACTGGCTCTTCTAAATTATGAGTTTTTAATCTAATTGTTCAGTAAACACAGAACTCACCCAAGGCACAGCTGGGTGCTAAGTCCAGTGCAGTGTGCACAGAAACATTTGAGCAGATGCGCTATTGAAAACAGAACTGCTAGTTTCTCTTCTGAGTAGCAACATCAGGTTCACACAGTGGAAGAGGATTTGGAAAAGAAGCAGAAGTAGGAAACTGAATTGGTAATTGTTATTTCCTTTCTCTAGAGCACCCTTAACCAGCTGCATCTCAAATGAAGGTTGAATCAAGCCGGAAAACTTATGAACAGGTTTCTCTTCTATGATCTCCCAAACAATCTTCACAGCTGTTCTAGAACATGTGTCAGCTGCAAAGTAAACTGAAATCCACTTTCCTCCATCTATGTCTTAACAAATTTTGTTCTAACTAGGTTTCCATTTCTGTGTTTTGCCATCTGGATCTCATCTTTATAAATATATCTTACTTTCACCCACTTGGCTCACTTCATCTGTAGAGACTTGTTAAATGACTTTAAAGATTATTTACTAAAAAAGCAGTGAAAGATCTAACATGAGAAGAGACTAATTTAAGTAGAGAATTTCTTGCTTTAATGTCAAAATTATGTTACGAATGACTTCTGGCTTCCCACATTGTTCTACCAATTTCTGCCTTACTCAAATTTGTTCTCTGGCTTTATCTATCTGTACCAGCACGTGAATTACTCAGAAGGCATCCCACATTCACAGCAATGATCTACTCACAAATTTCAAACATTTGAAATACAAATGTGGTGCGTCAAAAAAATAGAAAAAAAAAAGATCCAAACACTAGTGCCTTGTTTCTGAAGCACTATGGAACACACTAACTGAGCCAAAGAGTTAAAGATTTTATTAAATGAGTTTCCTTTTGCCTACTGAATTGTGTATTTCACCAAAACATTACCAAGCTCCAAGAAAATAATATCAATCTGAATGGACTCAGTTATTTCAGTTACATTTTTAAATGGTATTAGAACTTTGTACTTTAGAGCAACTCTTATCTAACTTTGAAAGGAAAGAAAAAAGTACCTCAAAAGAGTTACAGCAAGAATATACACCAGCATTGCCAACTAATTCCTCCTACCTCTTCTGGAGCAGGACAGAGCCACCCTTTTTCTAGTTTATGTTCTCATATCTTCAGTAGTTCAAGTAATAATTAGTACAGATCCAGGCTTGGCACTTAAATTTTGCAACCTCTTCCTCAAAATACTGTCCAGGACTGTATCTTTAAACAGGACAGAAACAGGACAAAGCTCACTTGCAAAAGGAAAAAAAAAAAAAAAAAGGAAAAAAAAGGAAAGCACCTCAAGTTGATTCCTCCTAAAAGAGAAGGGCATCTTTCATCTTAACATTTTTGTATATCAAGAGTGAAACATTAGGGATGAACCACAAAGGTTGCATTCTTTATCATTCTCTTCACCTGAATCTAAATTCACCTGGTAGGACATACCAGTTCAGGGCTCTGTATGCCCTGGCACCTGGTACAGGAAGTCTGCCCAAACAACAGGCAACCATTTAGTCAAAAGGGAAGTCTTTTGATTCTTAAAGACTCTAAGAAGCACTTTAAACTCTACCCAGAAATCAACAGGCAGGTTCTGGAGCTGCCATGCCATAAGCATTACAGAGATGCCCTTTTGGCAAATAAACCTTCACCCTATTTCCAGTATCAAATTAAAAATTAATTTGTTTGAAGTGTAGTAAAAGAGGGCCAGGTTAAAAAAAGAGCCCAGTCTGTCAAAAAGCTGTTTGAATTACTTCTGAAACATGCTGTCAAGCAGCTGGGCTAATTTTGACTATTAAAGTTTTCATTTGACTAGATATCTAACAGCACACCCACTCTCTTCAAGGACTAATATTGCCTCTGGCTGCTTCTCAATACCAACCAGCAACCCAAATTTTTTCTGGGCTAAACTTCAGTCTGTCCAGTATGAGCTTGGCACCACTGGGACACGGAGCCACACCATCCTCAGCTAAAGGGACAGGTGAGTCCCACTGTCCTCACTTCCTGCAGACTGAATGAAAACTATTGGGTTCGCCAACATACCAAAAGTGACCTCAAAACCTCTGAGATTTGGGACTCTATTACAACATATACCTAACGGATTTCCAGTCTCATGTCACAATGCATCTCCTGATTAGTTGGCATTGCACTCACAAGCCAAGAAGATGGAAGAAAATAGATGCAAACTGGGGACTTACTGTTTTCTAAGGATGTCATGACATTTATAATTGCTTCTCAAACTGTATCAAGGGAACTAAGCCAAACCTGTATCCACTGTATTTGCAATTATTGACATTTCAAAAACAACCTAAAGAGCTGGGTTTGGCTTGGTAATATTTCCTCTTCTTTCCATGGTATTCCTTCAACTGTTTTATGCTATTCTCTGACCCTGTTAAAAGCCACCTTGCCAGAAACCTGCCACTTTCCCACGTGAATGCACTTGTCACCAAAATGAATTGCCACCTTGCATTACTGGTTCAAAGAGCCTCCTGATAGGAGATCAGGAAGAAAAGAAAATGGGGCAAAAGTGATGCATTATCCCGAAAATGCTGCTACTTCACTTGTCAAGGACTGCAATTAAATTTGGGCCAAGGCAGTTAGCTCAGCTGCCTCTGAACACACCTGTTTCAATTTAATTTGCCATAATTAGGAATCCTAGGGCACCAGGAAAAACTGCTGTTCACTCACTGTTTCAAATAGCTGAGTTTTCATGTGCCATTTAAAACGCTGTTTTTCAGGACAGACTGCTGACTTGCTAATGCTAGGAAAATGAAATACAGCAAAATATTTTTAGCAGCAGGAAGTTATTACTTGCTACTGCCAGTTACAAGCCTTGTACTTGAACAGTGACATTCTTTTCTCCTTGCTTACTCTTCAAGATAGGTAAAAGCTGGCTGAGGTCTCAGGGCATTAGGATTTGAATAAAACTTAGTCCCTGGGAGCTGGCTGATATTTCTGGAGTCATAGTCAGTGCTGGCAGCAATCTGCTGTGACAGAGCAAACAACAGTGTCCCAGATCCACTCCTCAAAAATGGAAAAAAGAGAGGATTAAGCAAGAAACTTGGATCTATTGGCTTTGGCAATAGGCTGAATAGCCTGTCATGCTAAAAAAAATTACTGAAATTGGGGAGTAGAAAATGGGGCAGAGGGGGGAGAAATAAAAAAAGCATTACAATTACATAAGAATAGATATTTATACTCTGAGTTAATTTATCAAACTGACAGAGAGATGAATCATCCACCACTAAAATAAGGGGATACAAGTTTTCTTTATATCACAATCATTATTTACAACTTTTAAATATTCACAAAGGAGTCAAATATCCTTATCTTTAAATTTAAAATGTGGTCTTGCAGGCCAAAAGAAAACTCTTGGCAAAAATAAGTTTCTACAGGAACAGGGCCCAAAGAATAATTTCTTCAAAAGCAGGATAGATCTTAGCAATCGTGATGGTACCTCTTTTTGTTTTAAATCTACACTGCAAACCACAGAGGGCTCAATAAATTCATACAAACCTAGATCTCTGAGTAACAAAACAATGAGAAAGGGCAATAACAAGGGTGTGTGGTACAGCTAGACACAGCTACTTAGGACTTTTTAAAATATAACACAAACCTAATTTTTTTTCAGGTGACATACAGCTCTGCTTTGAGGCAAGGTCATTCCTACATGCTGAGGATCCAACTGAAGCCAATACAGTTCCTCTCACTAAGCTAATTTGAATAGATGATGCATACAAGTAAAACTGCATTATTTTAATAACTGGCCTTTTTGTACATTTTTCCATCTTAGAACNCCCCCCCCAAAAAAAAAAAAACATTATCTGGGAGACTAAGGACAGCAATGCTTCCTGAATATTGCCTTGATTATTTCAAATGGTTTCAATATTATCAGTCATTATTTTTTGTACACTGACATATGCTTAAAAACTGGACAAGAAAACAGAAAAAAACCCACCCTATAATAAAGTGAGGTTTAGTGGTTAACAGCATTTTTTCATCACTTAGGCGAACTTCATGGAATATAAAAGTGCCTGCCTGAAGCTGTGCTTATATAAGGGATATGGGACACCCATATATATGTCACACATGATTTTAAAACTACGAAAAATCAGAAAGTATGAGGCTGGATCTTTGTTTATTCATTTGCCTTTGGTGCTTCAACAGGCAATTTCTTTACAATCCAGGATTTTAATTTTTCTATTTCAGTTCTGCTGAGCTCATGATTGAGGTTTGGAAAAGTATGAAGTGATGCTGACACTCCCAGAGACTTTAACATCTTGTTGGTCTCTTCACCCCATGAGTAGAGAACAAGTTCATCAGCAGTTCCATGGCACTGAAATAATTCTGGAAGAGCACTTTCCTTTCTTTTCAAAGCCTAGACAGAAAGGAGACACTGTCAGACATAGTGCCAAAAATTTTAAAAGAATATTTACAATTGCATGGTGACAACTTACTGATCTACATTTTAGTGGTCATGTTGTACTATCTCTATAGAAGCAAACAAGGAAATACTGGAAAAAAACCTGCCCTTCAAATTACAACACAATAACTCTTGACAAATGATAGGGTTTACTTTAAGGTCTACACCCCTATCCAAATAAAAGAAACAGAAAAAAATCATGACAGCAAATGGAGCTCATGAGTATTACAATGCATCAAACACTTTCAAGGAATAGTTATGCTTACACAGACTCTTTAACAATTAAGGACAACTAGTAAAGCATTTAATTTGTTAATTTTCTTCTACCCTTTAATATTGTAATGTGTGTGCAAATAAGCTCAACAAAACATTATTTAAAGACAGCTTTAAAGCCTCACTTTGTTAATATTCTCATTATCTATTTCCCAGAAATGGCATAAGTTTAATATGAATCAACTGCCTTAGATGTATAAACACTGAATTTGAATCACCATGTTTTCCATGTAGCTAAGCAGCTTTTCTATAATATCTACTACACACTCACCTGGTAAACAGCAGAGTCTTTATTGAGAAAACTAGACAAGGCAAAGACTCCTGCCACATCCTGATGAAACCTGTATGCCAAATGCATTGCCATTCCACCTCCCATTGAAAAGCCTCCTGCGATGCAACGAAAGAAACAAAAGGTTGGATTTTTCTGTAAGTCTTTGTAACCCAATGTACAATTTATTATCTTCTGACTTGTTTCTTTTATATATAATACAACAAAACACTCACCTTGAGTATCATAAAGATTACAATGACTTTAGAATCACAGAATCACTTAGGTTGGAAAAGACCTCTAAGATCATCAAGCCCAACCTATGACCCAACACCACCTTGTCAAGCAGACCATTGCACCAAGTTCCACATTCAGTCATTTCTTGAACACCTCCAGGAACAGTGACTCCAGCACCGCCCTGGACAGCCCATTCCAGTGTTCAACAACTTTTCTGTGAAGAAATTCCTTGTGACGTTCAAGCTGAACCTTATGTGGCATAGCCTGAGGTTTAAATCAAGGCATGATGCAATTAAGACACTGGATAGCTAAAGCAATGCTGAAGATTCTTTACTGAGGAGGACAAAAAAGGAACAGCCAAAATGCCATTGCTTCAGAAGCCATTTGTGTATGGTCCCAACCAGGTAGCTGAATACTGTGGCCATACATACTCTGACATTAACGAAGTAAAACTGTGTGAACAGGTAATTCTCACTGCTTTTTTGACCTCAAGTTATTTCTCCCCTAGGCTAGCAGTATTCACACATGAAAGATCTCTATTGTATATAATCAATGAGCATTCACATTAAACTGGCATTGAGGCTATTTTTGTTGTTATACCTTGGGATATATAATAAATAGGGAACAAATGCAATATACTCCCCTGAGTTCTAACAGGATCTCTGAATTAATGGCCTCCTGTGATCCATATGTCTCTTCAACTACACTAATTTCTTACTGAAGATAATTCCTCAGGGATGATTTTTATAGGACAAATGCTTATTCATTAGGCAGGAAATCCAGACTACCACATTACTTCACACGGACAGAGTACACAGGCCATTATATTGACTGTATCCAGATAATGACTAGAGTGAAGTTTCCTTTATTTTCTTATGCACAATCTGGTCACTTATTTCACTTCCTTTTGATCATTCTGAAGAATGCTGTCATCCAAACCCCAAAAGAAGCACTTGTACTTTAAGAAACTATTTTGCATTTGCTTACAAATAGAGACAATGCTTTGTCAACACATAAAATGAAGTCCATTTCAAGTATTTCAGATTACAAGAAGAAAAGCTGCATTGAAAAGTCATTACTAGTTTGTAAATGATTTAATCTTAAAATTTTGTACCCAGTTAGTCACAATCTGGCACACTGTCTGCAATTACTCACCAGCAGTCTTTGACAATGCAGTCACCTTCTGTTTAGAAGAATATTAGGTAATGGTTCTTTTATGGGGCTCATACTACTATAAGAAAATGCAATACAAAGGAGTAGCTCTTTGAATTTGATTTGCATGGGAATACCTGAAGTTTATCACCTGACACCACAACCAGTGGTAATGCCATATGGTGAATGCTTCAAAAACAACAATTTGAATAAACATTTATAGATTTTTTCAATTACAAGAACCATTTCAGTATAAGTGTATGTTTGACATAACACATGAAAGATATTCTCAGTCAAGAACTTCTACAAGTATTCAAATTTTGGATGACGGAAAAATAAGAGACAGTTACAGATATTGCACAAAACAAATATATGAAATGACAGAGCATAAACAAAACACAAAAGTACATGTATACAGATGATCTCAGCATGGAGAATACATAAACTGTACAGCCCTGCTAAGCAGATTGTGTCAGGAATGTTAGAGAAATTCAAAATGACACAGCAACATTTCGTTCATCCTTAGATGTACAGAACATTGCAAGGTCTTCACCAATCTGCTTCTCTGTTTGAGACCAATCTATTTCCAAGGCACACAAAGACTGTGCACAGAAGTTCAGAGTTTGCCAGTAGGTTTTAAATTTAAAAGTATATTCACTTTCAGTTTCCCCCTCATACCTATTTTAATGAGAACAGTGATTAGTGGTTCACAACAGTTAAACAGGGTTAGCTCAACAATGCTCGGGATGCCAGTTCAGGAAAGCACCTAACTCTTCGTGTTAACTGCCCTGACTCATAAAGGAGATTTATGTGTAGACTAATAGGGGAGCATATACAAAAGACTCAATTATGTAAAACACTTCCAGTTGCAGGGAAAGTTCACTCAAGGATGCATTTATGACCTCAAATCTGCTTCAGTGTAGTGCTGCTTTTTAGGTAACACTCCTCTGTAATGAGAAGAAAGCTGCTTGTGACTCACTTTGATAGCTGAGAAAGATCTGCTGAAATCACACAGTCATCATACTTCCAAATTAAAGAATTTGAATCAGATGGAAACTCCCACGTAATACTTCACTAAAACTACAACTGTCTTTTCTGGAATATAATCTGTAACTAAATTCAGATAATCACAGGCACAGGATGATGTAACACAATGTGAACAGAAACTGAATTTTTCATATGGAATTTATTCCTACTTGAATAAAACAGAAATCCTCACCAAACCACCATTTTTTCAGTAATAAAACACTCCTTTCAGAGCTTGTAAATGGCCTTAGGAGCCACTTAAACAAAACTAGCTCAGTTTGGGAAAGATCTTGATTTGTATTAACTTGCTTCCCTTTGTATTTGTCTGAAATGATAATCCGGTCCATGATGACACCTGAACATTATATGGGGCTCAGAAAACCAAGTATTTACCTACTGTCAAACTCCAGCTTTATTTGTTTCTTTGTACTTTGTCTAACAATGTCTGTGTTTGCATCTCAGAAAAGACTAACTTTATTATCCAGCACAAAGCTTTATTTTGCATCTCCTGTCCTATATACATAAGAGAATGCTAAAAACTGCCTTCTCCTCCATGCATCACTTTAGTGGCTGCAGTGAGCTATTCCTGAATTCCAAAACTTCTTTACATGTTCAATCTTCTTTACAGAAAAACCAGCTCTCTAGCACATAAAGGTTTGACATTGCCAAATGCATCCTGAATCATATAGATCTGACTGTAAAAAGCCTTAGTCCATTTGTTTTAATGATTATGGAATTGGGAAGCAACAAACATCACTTTTTCATTCTTTTCAGTAAAACTTTAACATGTGCTCAAAGCTGCTTGCCATACTAGAAATCATAGATGTAGGGGAAAAAATATTTAGGAATCATACCTAGTGCACAAATATTGAAGTAAAAAAGGAACAGGAGAAGCTAAACCCCAGACTTTGATGAGATTAGGATTTGGACTTGGACGTAGGGGTGTAGTTTGGGATCATTGTTTTAAGCAATATTTCTTCATAGTTTCTCTGTAGTAGTAGTTCGTCAATGTTCCTGTATTTCTTCACATTTGTCAGTACAGCTTTGGTAACAAAGTGGCAAGAAATGAATCCTCCAGCACACAGCGCCTGTGCCAGCACAGCACAAGACAAACACTCTTCTCTTGTATAAGGCTACACCAGCACAGTTAGAAATTGTCTTGGCCTGTTCTGTTATTATTATAATACATTACATACTCTTGCCTCCTTTCCATTCCATTCTCACAGAACTTTTCATTCTAAATTTCTCCCTTTTTAGTATTTCAACTTAGAGTTGCTTTAATCAGTTTGTTATCATGAATTTCTCCCTAAAGCTACATTCCAATTTACTCTCCCCTCCCCCTAGGGACTTTGTGATTTACCTTCTATTAATGCTAACAGCACAGCCTTGTTCTACACATCATCTGCAAAGAAGCTGACTTTCTGTTTTGACCTTCCATTTTCATCAATGAATGGAAGTGTTATATACATTTAACAGTGTTCACGAATGAATATCAGCAAAGAGTACAAATACCAGTGGAACAGCAAATTCCCTTCTCCACAGAACTGCCTGAACACCGCTCCTGTGTTAAGTGCTCAAACATGTACTTTGTCTCAAGTGAATTTCCTCACAGCAGAGATTTTTCTCCTTTTAATCTCTTCATGAAACTTCATCAAACTAAAACCGTGCACACCACTAGAACTGCAACGAATGGTTTCCACCTTTGATAGCCTTGTTATTCTGTTTGTTACTTAGTCTTTACAAGAGCAACAAACTTGAGAGTCTTTACAAGAACAAAGACAACTTCCCTTGAGTGGCTCAGCCACTTGCTCTTGTTAGGACCATGAACCAATTTGCTCCCCAGCTTTCTCACCAGTCAAAACACATTTTGAAATGCATATTTAAGGGGTACATGTTTTACCACTTTCTTATAAAAACAAATGTACAATTGTTTCTAACATATCAACTCGCAGGAAAACCAGAACCAGTTACACTTTTATTTTCAACTGTTACAGGTAATAGAGGGGAACCCAACACGTGTACCTAGGGGGTCATAATTTTTAGCACTGGAAGGAAAATAAAATCCATGAAAGGTCTCAAATCAATTTTTATTAAGATCTTACTCTGCCAATCTATGGCTTGCTTCATTTACCCAGTGTGTTTTCTTGGTTGTTTCTTGAGAGGATGACAGCACTGCCCTGCTGCAACACCTGCCTGTCATTTTTACAGTTGGCATAACTGCACAACATGGGAAAAAGGAAGAGAACAACCCATCCTTTATGCTCACAGTATTTGTGACTCTAAAGTGAATCACAGAAAGGAAAGCGGAAAATAGTTCTCTACAGGAAAGAGTAGTGAAGCACACAAACAGGTGTGCAGAGATCTTCTAGAAGTCAGAAAAGCAATGGTAAGTATAGAGCTGAGCCTGCACATGACAGTGGAATAGCAAATGTTGTGAAGTCTCACTCTTCTATGATTCTGTTGGCAAAACCGTGAAGAAAGTACTGATTAACCTGTACTGTTTTGCATGTCTGCACAACTCTCAAGCATTCTAAAAACCTATGCATCCATTTAATTTTACACTGAATTCAGGCATTTATTAAAGATGAGTAAGGACATGTTTTTAACAGAGTTCCTAGTATGGCTGAAAAGATCAGAACTTGATTCACTTTATGATTATTTTCTTACTGAAGTCATTATCGTATATGTAATGACAATATAATGATTGAACTATTTTTGAGTTTACTGCTGAGAGTCTTATTTACTCTGAATCTTTACTATCATTTGCTAAGCCTGTCATTTGCCATACTGAGAATGGGTCACCTTTCATAGTCTTTAGATACATTAATACTGACACCATCAAATACTGGGAAACAAAGTAACAAGTAGAGGACTACTCTTGGTTAAAATTAGTATTGTACCTCCTACTGAAAGGCTTATGAGGAAAACAGAAAGATTCATTTGCTAAAGTCTCTTTTTACTTCCTGATGTGTGAGCTAGAGTAGTAGAGATCCAAAAGAAAACCATGGTCAGTTCACACCCACACAAAAAAAAGAAACCCAAAACCAAGAGGAGCAAACATTTACCCCAAAGTATAAATGCAAGGCAAATTTACGCTGATGCACTGAAAATTAATAAAATATTGCAGGTATTATGGGGTGGATGGACTAACCATGCTTTGAGCTCAGCATCTCAGGTGCAATTTAGATAAACTACAAAGCCACTTAATGGGAGGTACAGAAAGAGAAATCCCATTTGAATTGCAGAGACAAACAGCAAAATAAATCCATGAATTTAGTCTGTAAGAACAAGGCAGTAAGCACCTCTGAATGGAAGACAATGTCCTCCTAATAAAGACAGATGATACAAGATAGGATGAGTGACAGGCAAAAGGCTTAGAAGCCAAAATCATAAAATACTAAGACTGTGGGTGAAATAGTTTGCTCAACACTTTAATGATTTATTGTTGGAAGTTTTTATCTTCACATATTTATAGAATCCACTCTCTGGGGTGTCAAAGCCAAGATATTTCTCCACCCCCCTCCCCCCCCTGCCCCGCACTCCCATTCTCACACACATTGAGAGAGAAGGAAATGCTAATATTTACAAAAAGCACAGAGCTTTCATGTCATTTCCACTGTGGTTCAGTAGCTATGTAAGAAGTCTAGTAATAAACAAAAAAGTGGTTGTGTGTCTTGTGTTATTGTTACAGCACAAGGGGTCAGGAATCATGCAAGTGTTTTTTGGCATTTAGTCAAATCTACAGGACTGTTACAGAAAGTTTATTTTCACTGGCTGCTTACACGAGTGACTACAGGTGGCAGAGACCAACGTGCTTGGATCAGCACTTCTGCACTACACAAAAAGTGACCTGTGAAAGCAGGAAAGCAGTGCTAAATTAAGAACAAAAAAAGAACAAAAAGACTGCCTTTCACTGAAATGTAGTTGACTACAGTGAGCCATATCAAAATGCTCAAAAAATGAGAGGGCAATTTCTTTCAAGAGCTTCTATTATATTCTTGAATAAGACTGTTGAAATCTTTAACAGTTTTCACTGAAGTGGACTTATTTTACAGTGCACTATTACTGTGGAAGAAGTTAAAAAACCCCAAAACAACAGAACAATCAGCACATGAAAACAAAAGCACAACCACTGCCACCTGAAAAACCAACTTAGCTTTAGATAGAAAAAGAAGTAATTGTCCCACATTTTAAACTATGGCTTGTTTGGCCAATTTAGCAATGAAGTCAGGCATTTATAAAGGAGAAATACATCCTGTTTTTAAAGAAAGGATACTATCAAAGCTCCAAGTGTCAAAATTTGACTAAATTTATAACACTCTTTTATCTCCAAAGTCAATACAAACCTACTTACAGGGCTATTTGCAAAGAGTGCTTTAGCCAGGAAGACCAGTAAGAGTAACTTAACAAGAATGTCTGGCTAAAAACTAAGTACCATTATCAAATTCTAGGGATGATATAATTATTTTTTTGAATAATTATGTATTGCTGTTAGTCTCCCTTCCTTCCTCCTCCAAGGTCAGGGAAAACAAAGCTTAATCAAAAATTTACTTCCTTCAAAAGACTTGTGTTAAAAGGAAAGCAACTCATGAAACGATTAGGAGATAGGAATGGGTATATGAGCCATGTCACAAAATTAATAACGATGTTTTAAAACTAAGATTTCCTTTAGATCCAGTAAACTAAGTAATTTATTTCTTTAAAAGTAGATCATGGAGCAGCTGTTAAAAGCAAGGCTGCACCAGCATTTTTCTTGATAAAGAAGAGAGGAGTGGCACTGTACAATCTGGACTCCATCCTCAGCTTTAGAGTTCTACTCTACAAGCAGCCACCTATGGATTTCAGAGCTATTAAAGCAAACAGTGCAGGCTCTAATTTCTTTCAGAGAAAATGCTCTTCTTGTCCCACTATTGCTAGCCTTGTGGAAAGTCTGAACGGCTCAAAAAGGGGAATCATCCCCTAGAATACCAGGTGCTGGGCTTCTCATTTTCCATGTTTGAGAGCCCACTGCTGCTCACCGTCTCTTCCCACTCACTCACCTTTGCACAGTGCTCCCTCGGATCTTGCCTTCTTATGCCACACCTCTGAGCTGTCAGCAACTGCCCACCATCCTGCTTGCCTAACACCTTGCTCGCCCTCATCCAACAGTATCTGACATTCACCCTCAGCCTGTAATTTCTAGCCCTCTATTCCATATAAAACCATAACCTTCAATCTTGTTATGGTCCTCATAGTAATTTTCTTTTCTTTCCAGTCATTAAAACTCCCACTTACTACAAAACGGTCACTCAACCCAACTCTCCTTAACCCTTTAAGGAGAATTTTATTCCCTGTAAGTACCTTCATATGACTGCTCTGCTCTTTGGTTTCTCTGACCCTCCCCCAAAAGGCCCTCACTGTTCTTCACAGACTCCCAGGTTCTCCAGTTGCTTCTCTCAACTATTTTGTCTCTGTTTTCCATAATAAGACATGTACCAGTATTCCCACTATGGATCTCCAACATGATGCAACAGCACTGAATGCACCATGAATTCACAGCAAAATTTCACCCTGGTTTCCCCTGCTATAAATGTCTTGTTTTTCCCTTTACCTCACAAAGGCTGCCTCCTCCAACTCCGTGGGACCAGCAGTGACAAACCCACTGTCTGCACTCCATCTGTTACCTTAGGCCTCATCTTCTTGTACCAGATGGATATTCCTGACATTTTCAAAGAGAAATCTAAAAAGATCTGACAGAACTTAGTTATCTGACATTCTAAACAAATAACCAAACCTTCCATTATCTCCTGTACACCAATCTCCTAAACTCAGAAAAATTTCAGGCTGCACATTTCTCCTTTTCCAGTGGACATTACAGTTTGGTGCAGACATACTGACTTGGACTCATATTTTCTTTTGATCAAAAAATCACAGAACGGTTTGGGTTGGAAGAAACTCTAGACATCATTTGGTTCCAACCCTCTGCCATGGACAGGAAATCCTTCCAACTAGACCAGGTTCCTCAGGGCCCCATCCAACCTGGCCTTGAACACTTTCAGGGATGGACATCCCCAACTTTTCTCGGCAATCTATTCCAGTGTGTCACCACCCTCAAAGTAACATTTTTCTTTCTAATATCTAATCTAAACCTACACTCTTTCAGTCTAACGCCATTCCACCTTGTCCTATCATTACACGGCCCTGTAAAAAGTTCCTCCCCAGCTTTCTTGTGGGCCCCTTTAGGTATTGGAAGGTGCTGCAAGATCTCCCCAGAGCCTTCTCCTCTCCAGGCTGAATATTATGAATCAGCAGAGTGCCTTTACTAGAGTCCTAACTTCCTGTAAGAAAGAATGCCAGAAGATGGGCAATTATCTGCACAAAGTCCTATCTAAGACAATTAATGTCACCTTTATGCACAGAGACCTTAGAGAATCTCTAAACTTCATTCTTCACTGCATCACACACTGGTTAATCATCAAAAACAGCAGAGAAAAGGCACAAAATTCTTGTGGAAGAATACTTAATCTTGTACAGACACAGGTGATACAATTTTCCACTACCAAGTTTCTTATGCATCGGCATGAGTCCCCTTCTGTACTTTGGATGAAGTAACTCAGGGCTGCCTTATTTTGCTTCTTTGCAAAAATACTGGACTGAACCACGAGGATGTATGCTTGTAGCCTCTGTCAGGTGGGGAAACAGAGCTCTCAAGAGTGACAAAACAAGTACAGTTATTTCCGATTTATATGTGAGGAATGCTAACACACGGAGACGGGTGTTCCAAAGAATCTACAGGACGAACCAGTCAGTGCATGCCAACTTCCTTACTCCATTTATGACTTGAAAAACAATCTTCATACTTTTCAGTCTGGCTATTTCTAATTTTGAAGGCTACAGAGGAAAGGAAAACAGCCTAGTAGCACACTGGATCTGCACACAGAGCATCTCCCAGCTTGCTTAACAGCAAAGCACCTGCACTTCTCCAGCTGCTTCTAAGCCAGCAGGTATAACAACACAGGAAAGACAGATCAAAGGGACTCTGTTGACAGCCATCCAAAACAATGCACTCTGCAGCCAGGGCAATGAGCCAGAAAGGGAAAGCAAGCACAGGCCTTCGCAGAGCAACATGGGGCTGGATCAGGAACACACTCCAGGCTGAATGGTAGTGGCTCAACCATGCAAGATTTTGATGGCAGGACTCAGTTGGACATAAATTCATAAGATCCCACTTTAAGAGTTTTTTCCCCAACCTGAAATAGTTTGTGCTCTAGAGATGGGACAGGGAGCCAAGGATTTGTGAATTCTAATTCCCTCTCTGACACAGGCAACTCCTGTGCCACAATATCCTGCCATCTCTTTCACTGAAGTACTGTGAAAGTTACTGGAAATTTGTGGAAAGAGAAATAGACACATATGAACTATTACAGCTAATACTTCATTTGTTATCAAGTGTTAACCTTTAGTGCTATGTAACATGCACATTTTTCCTGCATGAATTAATTTAATCCAAAATGATTAGAGCAGTAAGGAAAAGTTCATGATTATTTATATGCTACATCTCCATTCTCCAAAATGCACGTCATTTTTGGAAAGTGTACTTTTCCATCCTTGAAAAGGGCTTAAAGGAAATAGTAAAACTATGTACTTCTCAAAGTAAATCACTGCCCACTCTATTTTAAATAATGATTACAAATGACTGTAGACAATAAAAACAGTTTTGCATTTTGAGGATACTGCTTAGTTAGCCACATTCCCCACCTGATACGGGTTTAAATAAGGATTCAATATTGCTGAGAACTGGCTACTGAAAACACTGTTCAGCAGTTTCAAGCCACGCTCATGAGCCTTCAGGATAAAGTCAAAGAAGATGACCTCTGAACCACTAAAAAACCATTAAAATAAACACATTATAAATAAATCTCTTACCTATGAGTATCCTGTTCTTGGCAATGCCGTTCTTAACCTCATCGTTGATCAGGTCTGTAAGGCCCCGGCACATAGAATCAATGCTTTCAATGTGTTCAGGACAGTCATTACAGATCATATACCTGTCAAACCACACATTGGAAAAGGCTCCTTTCATAGGTGTATATGGCCTGGAGTGGTGGAAGGAAAGAAAACAAATGATTAACCAAGCACAGGATCAAAAGCCTTGAGCATATGTAATAAATAATAATAATAATAATAAAAAAATCAGTATATCTCCAGCAAAGGAGAAAATAAACCTCTTTGAGGTGTAACTCCATTTACATCCAGTCACACTGCATTTCCTTGCATTGAAGTCATAGTCCTTCAAGAATGAAGCCAACATTTGGAAGCTATGTAAAATGCAATTTTCAGCCAGTTCAATGTTAAGGTTGGTTAGGTCAGCTAAACATTTTAAATCCTAAACCTGTCAAGAAGTTCTTAATCCTAAACAAAGTTAGGGTTGGCATACAACAAACTGAAGTAACTTCTAAACAAGACAGCTTTTCAGGAGCTAACTTCATGGAATTCAATTGCCTAATTCTTGACAATACTGACAGAGGATAGGTATTATGAACCTCTAGGTATTAAAAACACCTGCCAATTTTTCTTTTTATCAAATAAATACAGCCATCCTCATCTTAATGGGGCAGGTTATCTCATAAACATAACTGAAAGAAATGCCATGTGCTTACTGGACTGCTGCACAAACAAGAGATATGATACTCCCCACCATAATACTGTGTTGTTGAATGTTATTTTAAGTGCTTCAACAGGCTGCCCAAACTTTGGATAATCAAGAAAACTTTAATTCAAAGAAGCCTTTTCTTTGATTGTAAATAAAGATGATTAATAGAGCCCTGAAATCCCAAGAAAGGTGATCTAATTGCCTTGCAATGGCTCTACAGTATATTGCAAAACATACTGCTATGAGATCAATCATCTCAAACAAAGCCCCTTGAAACCCCTCTTTGCTATGTTCAACCAGGGCAAATTCTTCATTTTTACTTAAGCTTAGATCAGATTACAATCATCATCCACAAAACAGACAGCTTTCGATACGTTTCTGGATAGGAACAGACTAAAAATGCTAAAGTTGACTTCTGTGCTGTCTCTGGAATTTTTTCAATACTAGGATTAAACAAAACTACAACTAACCTAAAATGAGAAAGCCACTAATTCAGTTATTCTTAATGAAGAAACAAATTCTGCCTTTATTAACACCAGAGAGGCTTCACATACGTAAACAGCTATTTCTAAGTCAGTACAGCCACTAGGATGAGTGTTCAAGATAATACTATTTGCACTACTTGGTCATAAAAGCAAAAAATCAGAGAACATAGGTTTTCTTCTGCCTGTTGTCATGAACACACACAAAAAAAGTCCATGACTTAAAAGTTGGGAAGAAAAATATACTGAAAGAGGCAACAAACAACAACAGACAGGTACAAACAGAAACACTACAGGTTCATCTTTTTCAGCAGAGCTTCAGGGTACCTAAAATGTACCACTATTGAAAGTGCCATACAACTGGTGGTCAAGTGCCTTAGGTAACCCCTCATTTCCTTAATCCAAAACAAACTGTATACTTAAGCACTTATACTTAAAAATTTAGTTATTAGTTTTCAAGGAAGGCCTTACATGTCTATTAAAAAGTTAACTCCAAAATTAAAGGAAATTCAGTGGAAATATCTTGTATACCCAGCTTCATTTAAAAAATAGTATTAAAATGCTTTTGCTTTTTTTATTGTCTTCTCTTTAGAATTCTGCCTCCAGGATTTTTTCCAAATGAATTGATCAACACCTAAGAAATAAGATTACAAATATTTAATTCACAAAAATCAGTTTCTAAGAGGAGACACTGCAGTCAAATCTATTGAGAGCAGAATCAACAGAGTTTCTGGAAGTCACTTGGACAATGTGATGTACAACAGACGAAATGCCTGGGCAAACAGCTTTTAATCCATGATTTTAGCTTCTCTCAAACACTTTTACATCAATCCTGGTTAAAATGCTTAGCAACCAATTCTGTAAGAAAAGATGCAAAAGGTTTTAGTATTACTACAGCAGGTTGACCTAGATTTATTATTACAGAGGGTTGATCTCCAGGATTTATATGGAACAAAGATACATACATATACTGCATTACAGCAACTTAATTTTACATTCCATAAATATTAAAACAAGTTTCCCCACAACTAAATGACAAGATCATGACATTTAAAACAGGTCAAAATTCATCATGAGATTATAATACTTGATCAGATGTTCAAACTCAGGACTTCTACCTGCTGTCTTTGCAAATTCTTTGTAAGACAGACGAAAGACCAATGTCTTTAAAGCCCACAGGAAAAGACCCCCAAGCAAACAGAAAAGTGGCTTTCAGCTGCCTCGAAAACATCCCTGCAAGCATTCTTGATTTCTCAGAAATGTATTAAAAATAACCTTTACATAAAGCTGAGAAGTAAGATTCTTTTAATGGTTCACTCAGCTGGTACATCTGTTTTAGTCATTCACCTTTTTCCTTAAATAATCCCTTTATTAGCTGGCACGCTACAACTCAGACATTACCACGGTAAACAAATATGTTTCGCATGGAACCATCTGTACAGCTCCAAGAATACAGCACCAAATTTTTTCATACAATTGAACCACAAAAAAAAAAAATCCCTATGTTATAGTGACATGAGAAGCTGGACTGAAATCTGCAAAAGCAAAAAAAATACAGAGTGGAGTGGAAACTCCATCCAACAAGATCAACATGGTCAGTTAAGGACAGTGTCAGACCAAATAATCAACTTTAAATTTGGATTTTTTTTGCTTTTTTAAGTTTAATTAAGACTCATACCATTAGTCCATCTGTACCTCACTTTCTTTATTCTCTTTTAAAAATTATACTAGAAATAAAGCTCTGTGTCTCTGATACTGTGTGCTGTTGAAAGTGAGAATGAAAATATAGAGTTGGGTGGGCATTTTTTCTTTGGTTTTAAGGAGTGTGTGTGAGTATGTTTTGCTTGTTCTGGAGCACCTAAAAGATTCAAATCCATATAAGAAAACAAGAATCAAGCATTCTCTCTCTGGGTAGATCCTGCTTCCAAACTTGTATCAATTTTTAAGACACAGTTGAAAGAAAGCTCAATTTGTATGAATTTCTCGCTTAACATTTCAAAGTTAGGAGAACAGGCAGCAAAGGAGACATGGCTAATATCAAACATTATTTAAGAAACTACATTAGGAGGCATTAGGAGGATTAAAATCTTTAAAATGCTTCCCAAATGATCCCCAAATCACTCTAAATAATGTTTTCTGATTACTTTATAGCTCCTGTTTAGAAAGGTGTCATTGTAGATCAATACCCCTCTTACATGAGGGTGCAGTCTCAAGAAGATCCTACACAATACTTCAGTGTCTTAAAAGGAAAATATATCCTGTAATATCTTTGTAAGTACTTATCATCCTTTCCATCTCAGACAGAAGTAATTTTCAATGTTGATTTCACTGCAAAGTTTCACAGCAATAAATATTACAGATTTGACAAACTCAAGATAGATTAGCTTCTTCTAACCTGAGTTCTGTAGTAATGAAGAAAACATGATGAAAGCAGGTAGCAGCAACACCATCTATTTCCACCTTCCCGAAGCATGAATATATCCTCTAGACCTTCTTACTCATGTTTAGATTTGTGCCAGCTAGTCTGAAATTATCCTAACAGAAGCGGAGAGCAACCCAATGATGCTACACAAGGTTCATATTCACATCTCAAACCATGGCAAATTCCATCTCCAAAACAATGCTATTAGCATAGTGATTCACATAAAACTACAGGTGGTTTTGTTCATTACCCAATAAATCACTGTCCCAACTCAACATTTTAAGTTAGAAGTCAAGCCAGCAGTTCTAGCTGCTTTAAATAAGAGTAGAAGACAGCATATTTGATAAATGGCAAATATTCTTCCCCCAGCTCTTTCTCCTGATGCACGGTTGTATCACTGCCTTCACGCTCAGCACTATGATCACCCTGCATTAGCAGACACATAAACCCAGACCACTGGTGCTGGCTTACAGGCTTCCAGACAGAACTTCCCGAAATGTCAGACAGAACTGGAAATTTATAGTGAAGTTGGGCTTTAAGATTGAAATAAAGACAAAGAAAGATAAAAAATTACTGAAATCCTCGAATTCTCTTGCTTCCCAAACCCATCTCCTCTCAGGAGGTAGGGCCTCTCAAATTGTAATGTTGGCTTTCAGAAGACTGTGCACTGCTCTTTGTAGAAAAAATCTACAGGGCACAGTAGTTTCACATTGCTCTGTTGAGACTCCACCTGCAGAACTGTATCCAGTCCCAGAATCCTCAGAATAGGAAAGACATGAACCTGTTGGAGCAGATCCAGAGGAAGGTCACAAAAATGATCAGTTCACCCCTCCCAACAAAGAAACGCTGAGAGAGTTGGGTTTGTTCAGCCTGGAGGAGATAAGGGAGACCTTATTGAAGCCTTCCAGTACCTAAAGGGGCCTATAAGGAAGATGGGAACACACTTTTTAGTGGGACCTGTTGCAATAGGACAAGGGGGAATGACTTTCAATTTAAAGTGGTTGGATTTGGACAAGATATAAGGAAGACTTTTTTACAATACGGGTGCTGAAACACCATCACATCACAGGTTGCACAGAGTTGGTAGATGCCCCACCCCACATATAAGGACAGGCTGGATGGGATTCCAAGCAACATGAAATCTAGTGGAAGATGTCCCTGCTCATTGTTTGGGGGGGGGCGGGGGGTAGTTTAAACTAGATGCCCTTGAAAGGTCCTTTGATGGCAGGTTTTTTGATTGAAAGCAGATTACTCCCTAATCCCAAATTCTCTCATAGCATAATGTCATTGCTGAATTTCAGTACTACGTTTTAATAGAAAATTTAAGTCCAAAATATGCTTTTTAATTCCCATTGTCTGCTTGAATCAGAAAGCAAATTTTAAAAGAAATGGGGAGGAAAGCCGAGAAGCCAGCTAGTCAAATAAGAAGTATAAATCAGAAACTCTAGTCCAAGGTACATCTTGTGTTGAAACTGAAGGTCAACATATCTTAACAATGAAGCTTTGTGGTACGGTAACAGAGCATATAATGTGTCCAAAATTCAAGCAGCTTTAACTTAGAACTATACTTTAAAAAAATGATCAAAAGGAAGGCAAGAGTCATCTCCATGAGGAGCAATTTTGGCTGTTCTGCAGAAAAGGCTGTGCCTGTTCATTCAACCACACGCAAATGCTTTTGATAGAGTTGTTCTGAATGCATATTGTCTGAAATGAGAGCTGACTGAGCCGGTACAGAACAGTTACCTGAAGAAATACTATGCTGACAGCTTTTGTTACTTGAGACAAACCTTATTCATTCAAGACAAAGGGAGCTGCAATAGAGTCTGGCATAAAACTCAGTGGGAGAAATTAAGTTAGTTTCTGTTTCTTTGTTTCTGTTGGTTTGCTGGGTTGGTTTCGTTGTTTGGGGGATTTATTTTGGAGAGGGTGGTGTAAATTCTGGGGACTGGTACTAATCAGAGAACTGCAATAATTTTATGGTTGAAAAGACCATAAAAGACCTTTAATACACATTGCCAGTTCCTCAGCAACCAACAGTGGCTGCCTTAAAAATTCACTGAAAGAAAGTGGCAAGAGGCAAACCAGGGTCCAGTCTGTATCAGTTCTCTGTTACGGGGTCTGAAAGGCACTCTGGGATTCAAAGTGGCATCTTTGACAAGCTGGTGGCAAACAGCACTGAGGATGGATGAATGACACTAGTTAAGCATAGAAACTCTTGAAAAGACTGTAAAGCAAGAGCACAGAATGGCACATAACTTAGAAATCCACAACTGTTTGCAAGAAGTCTGACATGAAAACCAAGAATTGTCTCCAATTCTTCTGTACTGGAAGAAGGTTGAGAGAAAAAAAACAAGAGGAAGGATGCCTAAGAGCACAATGTAGTAAAAGCGATTAGAAATCCAAGATAATTTCCATTGTCTTCTAATTTGTTTTCCCCAACCATGACTACAGTTATCTCTGACAAATGTTTAGCACATCTCAAATGCTATTTAGCATCTGATGTAAGCATTAGATATATACAGTTTTCCTCACCTAATTCCAGAGCAGAAATAAAAGGAAAATACAAAGTTTATCCAAGCATATTTCAAGCATTATTATGCAGAACACGTTGAATTTCTACTTAAAGGAGATGAAAGAACCACCTCATGATACTAACCCAAACCTTTCCCATTTCTCCCTCAAGCTCCCACCTTTAAAAAAGACTCCTTTGTGTTAAATTTATGAATGAGGTTAGGGCTTACAAAAGTCAAGGATTAATAACATTTGCTTGAGCCAAAAACAGTATGATAGGCCCTGTGCACGCTCGCCTCCAATCCATCTCAAGTCCGAGCTGCAGTACCCCTGCTGCTTTTCCAATCCGAGGCCTCTCACAGGCAGAGGCTGCCAGTGGAGCCGAGTGGTGCCAAACTGTCTGGTGGTTTTGTGATAGAGCCAGATGGGGACTGTGGCGAGATGAAGCCCATTTCCATCCATGAGCTGAACAAAGATGTGACTTTAGGTGAAAAGATGGAGTAGTGGGCCTTTTAGTCCTTACCCAGCCACATAAAGATAATGGAAATTAGAATAAATTGAGACCCACCCACCCCAGACAACAACTTCTGCACAGAGACGTACATCCCACAGAAAGGTTTGTTGAGTGAATGTCAAAAAGATCCATAAAATAGCTAAAGTAGTATTTATAGTTGATTTTCTGACTAGCAAAAGAGAAGGACTGTCAGAATGGAATGCAAGACAACACAAAGAATTTTTGGCCTAGATTTTTTCAGGGAATTATAGAAGGCAAGGTATATGTATTAAAACAAGCAGAGCCTAAATTGTTTTAAATTTACCACGTTAGCTCCTGCAATGCCAATTTAAACTATCACTTTCTATTTAAAAAAATAAAAAAGTTTAAATTGGGTGGTATTCAGTTCTGATTTAGAAACTCAATAGAAACCTAATGTGTAAGTCACAGTTGTAGCAGCTGAAACAGTATTTAAAGTTGTAGGCATCCTGACCCAAATAAAAAGGGAAAAAGGAAACCCTTTCCTTTAAAACTATTAGTGCAGACGTGGCTTTAGGGATTGCATCAGCCACTAGGGCTCCAATTTGAGCTTGTTTTTTTTTTTAAGACATATATTAGCATTACAATGGAATGGAGAGAAAATAGAGGTCTGTTGTGTTTAACAAGTTTAATCTATGTGCAGAAGCACTAATCTTGACAGAAAGCTAGATACAGTTAAAACAAGTTCTTTGCTCATTTTTAAGTATCCCAGTAGACTATATTACAAAAATAACCCCTTTAAACCTCCAAGCAATGTGTGTAACTTTAAATTTGTAAAGCAAAATTTGCATACCACAGGTAAATGCACTAGTAACTAATAATTTCCAAACATATTCCAAATTCAGGTGTCAGTACTCTCACTACATCACACCAAGCCTTTGAATCCACATATTTTTTCCATTTTTATCTAATCATGCTTTTTACCATATGTGGTTTACTTACTAATTTTGCAAGTTTTTCAGCTGTAAATTTCACTATCCACATTACGCTATTTTTGCAAAGGAAACAACCAAATATGAGACTCATTGCACTTTCCGATGTGATGGGGGATAAGAGAGACAAAATGCTGCAAACTGACTGTTGAGGGGGCATCGGATGATTGCTCTCTGTACAAACCCTGAATATCACAAAAATTATTAAAGAAAAGTAAATCTCTTTTAAAAAAAGAAGTGTGACATTTTACAGAGACCTATAGAGTACAGTTTTTTAAAATGTAGTTCAGTAACATTCCATTGCTTTTAACGATAATCTTTAGTGTTTGCCGAAATCAATGCTAGTGAAGACAAAGAATATATTTCAGAATTCTTCCTGACTATATGCTGAACTGCTTTTTCAAAATAATTTTTAAATACATTGACTCTTGAATCAAAACATGTCTGAACCTCTGATGCTGTACAAATTAAAAATATGCATGTTTTAGCACCTGGGATAAAATCTAAATAAAATGTAAGTATAACCCAAATCCATCTATCACAAAAAAAAAAAAAAAGAAAAAAAAAATTCAGTGCTGTGCTGAAAAATGTGAATTCCACTGCTTTTCCAAACTCTGTTGAACAGATGTGAAGAATGTATAAGACCATACCTATGGACCTATCATCAGAGGAATTTCCATCAAAAATGTGAGAAGGTATTCCTGACCTGTAGTTTATCCTACAAAGTCTCCAGCTTTGCGGTTATATCATCAAACCTGCTTTTACTGGCATGACTACTTTGACAGAGAACATTTCAATGTGCATGTGCAAAGTTACCCTGGAAAAGCCAGGAGCTCAGAGTATGAAGTACATCCATATTAACAGTATTTTGCCAGAAAAGCACATTATCCAGTTCTAGGAGGGTGTTGCCAAACTTCAAGCTTTTCTTTGATTTCATCATCAGCACAAGACCCTACAGGCAAGTTTTGCACAGACAGTGCAGTGGCAGGTTAGAGACTCACAAAAGCTCTCTCATCAGCCTGACTTTCAGTCAGCACATTCCTCTGCCTCTATGTGAGCAAAGAACCTGGTTTCAGAATCTTCTCAGCAGATCTGCATGCTCATAACTACTCAGCTATAGGTCACATTAACAAGGATGCTGAATTCCTCCCCTGCTGCCAGAAACATTTTGAATTCTTATCAAAACATATATGCATATAAATATACACATACATAAAGCCAACATATATATTCAAGTTTAATTACTTTAATGTCTGCCATTCAAGTATGGAAGTTCTAGGCTTTGCTTTTATTTTCTGTGAAAGAAAGGAAGGCAACTGTTACAAAACCATTTCAAAGAAGCATAGTGTGGTTTGTTCTTGAAAACCAAAACAATATAGGTCTGTAAATGCTTTATTATTTTGGTTTCAACTAATGACATGTATCATCACAAATTTCAGCATTGCTGCGAACAGTGCTTAGGAGCATCTGTTTTATTTTACTGTGTCAGCTAGGTCTGTTTATCAGCAACAGAGGGCTGTACACAAGAGTGCGTTGCCAGTTAAAGACAATGTATTTTATATTCTTCGCATATACAACTTTTCTGTTTTGCTAAAAGCCACCTCTGAATCAGCTCATGCATGACTCTACCTGCTCTAGAAAAGAACAAGAGTAACCTCAACTTAAAAAAGAAAAAAAGAGAGTGAAATAAACTGTTTATTCACATATTTTAATAAGACCAGTATCTTCCCATCTGTTTACCAAAGTACTGAAATTTGAAGTCGTAAGATAAAAACAAATTCCTTCATTTGAGTCAGAAGATCATGTTGGTTAATCATTCATACATTGTTTACATCTGTAGTTACTCAAAGAAACCAGAACAAATAAGAAAAGGACTGGACCTCAGAAGTGCAGTGGGATGGAAAGGTGAAGCACTGGCCCAGCAAATGTGGTCTGAGGTGCTCTGGCTGCATATAACACAGGGAGAAAAATAATTTCCCAGGATCTGCCATGCTGGTAAGGAAGCAGTGGAGCCCCTCAAATGTGTGATGTGCAGCTAACTCTAGCATCCCTTTAGCCTGTCATCAGCGAAGTAACAAGCACATTATTTACAGCAAATGGGATTCACCTCCTGCTAACCCAGAACACACTGCTTCAAAGGCTTCCACTGATGGGCTTGATTTTTCTGTAACACAGCGAGTACATTCACACCGCAATCTCTCAGTGGCTTTTCCTGCCTAAGCAGACCATAAGAAATACATGGTCAAGGAAAAGAGTTTTTTTCATGTACTAGTGAGTGCCAGACAAAATCTGATATTATACTTACTTATACCCTCCAAGAATTTTTTTTCTGACTTTGAAACCTCTGTACCTCAAAATTTTGTGTCACAATTTCCTTTTCCATTCAGCATTCATGTGCACTTATGCACAAATTCAGAAAGAAACTCAACCCCATTGCCTTTCAAGGAAACATTTTCCTAACTTAGAGCCACAGACACCTTAAAAATTGTATTAAGAAAAATTAAACACCTCTGGAATTTAGTATTATATATTTAATATCTGTTACATACATAATATATGTAATTAATTATATATTCTATATTTAATATTATCTTTGGATAGCTAAGCATGGGAGTAGCTGTCCAACATTTAGCCTCTAGGTTTGACCGCATAAACTTTCAAATGCCTACAGGAAAAAATTTTGTCTATATTTCCATCTACCACTGAACACACAGTGTCATTTAATAACAAGACTTGAGCTTACAGCAAATGTTGAACTCAATTCTCTTTGAAATACTTGGGCCAGGATTCAAACAAGAAGTAATGTGCATTTTTGAATTCCCAGTCCTCTCTCCAGGAGCTGAGAATTTTGACATCTTACTTGCCAAAAAGACTGACCACCTTCAGTGCTAAAACCTGGCATTAAATACAACACAATATTTTAATAGTTCATATATGGGAGTTACTATGGGGGGGATTGTGATCTGGATCATGACTCTCTAATGCCACTACAACACATATTTCAGGCTCATCTTCTATGAAGGAAATGGAAAGCTACTATGAGGACAATACCCAAATTTCAACTAGAGGCTGTGACTTCTGGGCATCATTCAGAGTCTTAACCACTTAAAATCACAGTTCCTGGACAAAAATGCACGGTTGAGCCTCAGTTTTGTCAAAAAGCATATACATCAGAAAGAAGAAAGAATTGTTAGGACAATCTGCACCAATATCCAGAACTGTATTTTATAGCACTGGAACAGAGGAACTTAATTGTACAGTTACAATATATTAATGGTACCTGGCAGGAGCCGTTGGGTAAATTACTTTTATATGTTGGAATGCCATGTCTTGATTCAAAATTTGTTTTATCCATGCTCTTGCTCCTTGGCCAGTATCACCTGTATCATACAAAAGAGTACAAGAATTATTCCGTGCATTTAGCATTTACCAAGAAAATTGTATGTCAAATATACTTCAGGTTGACTTAATTTCAAATTATGATGTTAATACACTAAAATGCTAAAAAAGAACTTTCTAGAACATCCTCAGTCCCCTTTCCAATGGACTCAAAACTTCCTATAAAAAGACTACTTAAGAGATCCCACAACATAAGTTTAATCAATACTTTACTACATTCAATGACTTAAGTACCTCCCAAGCAGACACAATGCCTTATCTCTTACTTACAGTTTATCATATTTGGTCTTAAGTGATAAACAAAAATCTGGATGAACATCTTAAAAAGTGAGGTAAAATAACTGTTGCTCCCCTTAGAAAAGTTAATTACTTTTACTAGAGAATTTTATGTTAATCCACTTCAGAATCCAGTAAAAAAGATCTTCACATTTAATTATGCTAACATAGCACATAGGCTTTAAGGGAAAAAGACAATTTATAAAGAGATAAGTTCAGTTAAAATATCTAGCAGACTCTTAAAGAAACCTTAACCACATAGTTTTGTTTGAAAACTAGTTGAGATCCACTCCCAATCTGTTTTTTTCCTAGTCTTACCAACACAGCCTATGGCCAAACCCCCTGCAGACTGATGTGCTGTGAACAGGATGAATTCTGTAGATAACACTTGCTCGTTTTAAACAAATATACACATAAACACCAGGCAGTGTCTCCAGCTTGTCTTTGCAGAACTGGTATCTTCAGCCATAACTTCACTGCCACCCCTCTGAAGAGCAGGCACACACAAGTCCTCAGTATAATACAACACTTCAAGCTTAAGGAAACTGGTCCATCAAGGAATATAGTTTACAGTAGGAAGGATGTTCAACCTAAAAAATTGAATGGGGGCTCAGAAAACTGGAATTTCACTACTGCCACTCATGCCATAGGACATCTTGCTTGAAGCTGAGGTTCGCACATATTATCAACTCAAATTGCGAATATTTTCTGTTCAGCTCAAGTTGTTTGGTTTCACTTTAGAATTCACCCTGTTCTTTTCAATAAAATGCTCAAACCAAAAGAAAAAATACCACTCTCCTTAGACAGTGGCACACTACAGTGGCTCATCTGAACAGTGCCACATGAATATAGCAATTCACTGTTAAAATTATTATAATTCCCCAATGGAGAAAATCTGCTCTTAAGCACTCTAACAAAATTCAGTGGTTTTATTTACAAACATAATTAATGTATCTTCAAAATTAAAACAGAAGGCAAGAAGGACTCAAACTCAGCAATTTATTTCGTGGTAAGCACAATCAGCATGACTAGAACTAATTGTTCTCTGACATAAACACTCCATAGGACAAATAAAAAACAAGCGTTGCTAAACTGATACAAATTTTACCCTGTGCTAAGTTAAACAGTAAAATCAAAGTTACCTCCTTGACTGGATGCTTCAGAACACACCCACACAAGCACTTTGCTTATGCAAATACTGTAGTCTGAAGTCAAAACACACCTCTGATTCTTCACACTCTTGACATACAAGGTTTACCCACGGCTGTTGGCACCTCACATAAACAGTATCTTAGGGAGGCTTCAACTAATTTTTTTTCCCTATACACGGCTTCTTTTTTTCGGTTAGAAAGCCAAGGTCTAGGCCTTGCAAATATTTGCGCCGAATGAACCCTTAGGCAGTCAACTAACTACCTGAATGCTTACAGAATTGGGACTTAGGTCTTTACAAATTCCTTAATGACATAGGATAAATCATTATTCTATTATTTATTCCCACCTCTTGAACTTCACAAAGATCTGCAGGAACATTTACTGTTATTGAAGACAATTTGTCCAGGAAAAGGTCACAGAAAACTCAGCAAGAGAAATTTTAACTATGAACTTCTGTGCATCAAGAACTGTCATGGTCCAAATGCCACTCAAACATGTGAGCACTTGTATGCTCAGATAATCTATTTTGATTTGCTAGGAACAGAACTTGGAGGAGAGGGAGGAAAGGAGACTGTGACATCATACGAAAGCCAATAAACCTCCTGAAATGCTAGTCTTTCAGGCTCTTCTGAAATTTTAGCATATGTTGTAAACACTACAAAAAGAAGCAAGTGATGCTCTGAGTCAGTTTACAAACTGAAAAAGACTGATGGCAGCTCTATTATCTTCTTCTCCCTCCTCAAGTAAAATATGACTTTCTTTCCCTTCAAATACACTTTGTATTTCCCAGTTTTCTTTATGCGCAGTTTAAATTTAACAACATGTAATAACATGTAGACTGGACATTAGGAAAAATTTATTCACCGAAAGGGCTTTCAAGCACTGGAACAGGCTGCCCAGGAAAGTCACTGAGTCACCAACCCTGGAGTTATTTAAAGGATGTGTAGATGTGGCACTTAAGGACATGGTTTAGTGGTGAACTTGGCAGTGTTTGGTAAATGGTTGGACTCCATATTCTAAAAGGTCTTTTCCAGCCTAGGATACTGCATGGATACAACATGCAAAATTGTAATCCTCAGCCTAAAAAGCTGTTACATATTTGCTATGTCCACTTGCCTTCCCTGCCAAGCTACCAAATGGAACCTCTGCCTAAATCTGATGTACAGTAGCAGGACTGGTCTAATATTTTTCTACATCATTTTGCATTTATACTCTGCACTTGTAATAGTTTGTCTACAGCAAGCATTATGAACACAATGGGTTCATGCCACTTTCCATCACAAGTGGTGTACAAAGGTTTACAACTCAGGTTTACAGGCCAGCCCACAGCAACAGCACTGTAGGGACTTCTGTTTCAGATTCTATTCTGTGGAACTGCTAGAAACCAAATAAAACCACCCCATTACAAACATTATGAACAAAATCATACTAAAAAAAAAATAATAATAAAAAAAAAATTGTAGAGTACTTTAACCACATGTGGAATCAACCTCTAACCATAATCTTCCCTTGCTCTTCCAACATTAGAGAAAACTATTTCCTCAAGCATTAAAGCATTAGCATTAACAAGAGAGCTGAACACATAAACGCTTTCACTTTCATTCTTTTACTCACAGAATTTTTAAAAAGCAAAATTACATTAGATCATAAAAATGAAACTAATTTAGTAAGGACTCACACCTTTGTTAAACTAAACAGAAGCACCAGCTAAAAGCACAAGTAA
This sequence comes from Hylia prasina, assembly GCA_013397195.1. Taxonomy (NCBI): domain Eukaryota; kingdom Metazoa; phylum Chordata; class Aves; order Passeriformes; family Sylviidae; genus Hylia; species Hylia prasina. The sequence continues at coordinate 275,532 of VYXD01011668.1, read as the reverse complement.
GCAAAAGACAGGGAGTGTTGAGCATGTTGCCACATGCACATGGGCAGCTCAGTAGTATTGATTCTCAAGGCCTTGATCCAGTACAGACCTAAGATTACTGGTTTTTCTTTTCTTCTTTAATATCTTGTAGACTTTGTTGTTGTTATTTAGCTCATTAGAAACAACTTTTAAGGAATTAAACCCAACAAAACACACGCTGCCCTCCTGCCCTCAGACCAGTCACTGATGTAGGCAACTCCCCTCTGCAGAGGGTGACCTGAACCCAGTCTGCACATGGTCAGGGCCCTACTAAACAATCAGAAGTCGGTAAATGAACACTGCCTTTTAAAGGATGCCAATCATGCTGATTCCAAAACAGCAAGAGCCACTTTAATGTGAGTCATCCTCTGAATGGGGCAATCCCCCTGAGAGAGGCAATTTAGAGAGTAACAGGACTTGAGGAAACGGTATACGGTATGAAGCCTAAGGTCGGGTATTTCACCTAGAGGGAGGTTGGGCACTGGAACAGGCTCCCCAGGGAAGTGGTCACAGCAGCAGGGTAGCCTGACAGAGTCCAGGAAGCCTTTGGACAGTGCTCTCAGGCACGCGGTGTGACTCTCGCGGTGTCCTGTGCGGGGGGCTAGGAGTTGGCCTGTGATGACCCTGATGCGCCCCTTCCAACTGAGCGTGCATGTTCTGTGATCTCCGGGAACGCGTGTGTTCTCAAGGAAGCCGGTCTGGTGTGAGCCGGCGCTGTCCTGTGGCAGCCTCCTCGGGAACCCGCACACGGCTTTTGCCGTCCACCGCCTCCACCTTCCGGGCCCGAGGAGGGCAGAGCCGCGGGGACAGGGTCACCTCAAAGGCCCTCCCTTGTGCTGGCGGCCGCCGCGGCCACCCCGTCCCGCCGCCCCCCTCCCGCAGCACCGGAGCGGCCGATCCTGCCCGTTTCACGCTCTCCCCGGAGCGGCCTGTCCCCAAGGGCAGCGGGGAGAGAAGGGAGGGAAAGCAGGCACCTGAGCCGTGCAGGAAGATGAGGGAGGCGGTGTGCCTGCCCGCCGGGGACACCACGCTCCGCTGTAGCGCTGCGGGCGCCGCCATGCCCAGCGCTCTCCTCCTCCTCCGGGTCGGCCCTGCCGGTTCCGGGCCTGAGCCGCCCTGTCTCCGCCCCCACCGCCTCTGCTGAGGCACCCTCAGCTCTTCCGCCCCCACGCTGGGGAAGTTCTCGCAGTAGGCGCTGCGCTCGGTCAGCAAAGCTTGTTTACAGGCAGCGCCGACTCGCTCCGCAGGCCGTCTTTAACTAAGTGCCCTGTGACAGGGACCGGTCCGCCCCTTTGGTGTCACCCGTGAGAGAGAGAAAACCCCGCGGCCGTGTGCCTCGGTGGACTCTCTCCCTTTATTTTAATAAAGGTCTTCTGTCTCCTTTCTGAACGTAAACCTCTGGCGTTTGTGCATTTTGCTGACACGCGTGCGGGGAGGCGCCGGGCTGCAGCTCACCGGGGGCAGGCCCTCAAGGGCAAGGCCTGGCTGCAGGAGAGCCGAGGGCAGGCGGGTGGCCCTGGTGGCTCATTGGAGCCGCTTCCGAGGGTGAGAGACCTGCAAGGAGCACCGTGGAAAACGTCCCGCAGACATTTGAGAACTTGTCCGACCTTAATCTATGTCTAAGCAAAACTATCCTGATGCTCTTGCTAGTCTCTACTGAACTGCCATAAGGGTGTAAGGAGCAGGAGCTTACTTTTGCGCTTTTAGGTAACCTATACGCGTTCAAGGTCATAATTTTATTTTATTTTTTTCCGCTGGTGCTGTGCAGATTAGCCACCTGCTTTAGCGCTTTGAGGTCTGCGACAGTGGGAGAAGGATGGCCATAAACTGCGCTGTTGCCATTTCACTGGCCAGGTGCAGTGCGACCCGGGGTGAGCAGAGAGTGCACGGATTAGTTTTGCAGTTCATCACAACGTGTTTTGGCAAGCCATAGGGGCGCACCTGCTAGTTCTTAAAAATGTAATGAAACCCTAGCCTCTTGAGGTAGCACGTTATTACCTTCAGAATGGCCTGTGGGTTAAGTAGATGAAACATCAGTGTGTGTGTAGTATGAGGAGCATGCTGTGCTTGTATTTCTGTTCAAATTGCTGTCCTGACTACTCTATTCCTGTTTATTTAGGCCATGAAGTCTTAGGGCACTGGTTAAATGTAGACTAATGAGCAGCATGTTATTTTGCCCCTCTAGAATGGATGCAGCTGTATTTTTAGTATATCTGAAGTGAGGCCAAGAAGTAAAGAGTGAAGACAAGAAGTAAGAGAGGAAAAAAATGTGATAGTTGGGGAAATTAATAAATTGCACGGCGAAAAGGGATGAAAGATATCTAAAATTTTCTATAGTGTCGGTTGTCCAGTTGAAGAATACCAAATCTCAGCAACGTTGTGCCAAATTGAACAAGTCAGTACTGATGGTGTTTAGTAGCTAAGCCACACCTTTCTTTTCCTTTGACTTCCAGTACACAAAAACAATTGTGGTATTTGAACCCTTAAGGCTCATTTGTTTTATTAGCTTAGAAGCAAAAATTAATTGTTATTATTATAGATCAGAGTCACTCATTTAATTATGTTTATTTGCAATATTTTAATTTGTCTTACCATCTTTCATAAGCAATGTCATTTTTTGAGGGTTATTATATATGAAGAGTTACTAAACAAAGGTACATCAGTGATGTGTGGTTCTGGACACACTTTTCTGCACAGTTACAGCAACAAACCATGATCAAGTTTTTTAAAAGCTTATAAGTTGTCATTCCCTGCCTCTGAGTTACAAGCTTTGAGGTACAGGATTTCTTTGTGCCAACAAATAAAGCTTGATGCCAAGAACAAAACAAAGAATAAAATATCACACCACACAAAAACAGTGCTCAAGGTTTGGAGGATTTTGTGTACTGTTTTTTTGTTAGGTTTTTTTTTTTTTTCTTTTTAAAGAGAAACAGTCCAGGCATAAGAGTCATCCTTTTTGTTCCGTCAAAAAACAAAGAAAAAGCTAACTTTATCTTTCCCTGAATAGAGGGGACTACAGGGCTGGCTTCAGGGGAAAGACTAATATTTTTTTTTAAAAAAAGGACAAAACAGACAGCTACATAGAAACTTGTGAGAGAGTAGGAGTCGTGAACAAACATAATTGGAAAAGTGGTGTGTTACAGTTTGAATGACAACAAATATGCTGTAATAACTTATTTGTACCCAAGGAAAATGGTTTCATTGGGTTGCTTTTGAAGTTATTAATTATATTGAATATTAAAGATATTAAATGACATTTAGCGATTTATGAAATTTAGTTAAAAATCCCCTCAACCCCACAGCAAAAAAACCTTCATATTGTAATGGGTCTGAATCAAGTTCTCAGACTTGGACTGTAGATGATTCTATTGTTCCTGGGAGTTTTCTGTTCTTAGAGGTATAAGAGTCCCGTTCCCTGTCAGTTTTGCTTTCTACCTAAAGGAGGGGAAGGAGGAAACCTGCCTGGAGTAAGAACTAGGAAAGGGTTATAACTCTTTTCCTGGGCCAAAGCTATAAATCCAATGAAGCAGAGAGATGTAGCCCATAGAAATCATGGCTCCTAAGACCTAGCCTTACTAACTGAAAGGACTCTCCTGAATCTATTAATAGTATGTTAATAACTGCAGAAGATTAAAGGCAATATGGAAATACCTTGCAAATTTGTTAAACTAACATATCCTTAAGTTCTAATGCTTATGGTGTTTTACAAGTCCTTCACTGCTGACATGTAACATCTCCAAAAGGAATTTATTACATTTCACAGCATTAATAAAATGTGATCCCATACCCTTAAAAACATATTCTGTTGCAATTGCTTCCCTTTTTATTTTTTTTTTTCTGGTCTTAATGAAATAAATGGATTACATTGTGACTTAAATGTTAAATAAATATGGAAATGTAAACACGTGGACATATTTAAGTTTTCCAAAGAAAGTAAATGTTAATTGTGAGCTTTGTTTTGTTCTTTAGTATAAGCCCTTGCTGTAAGTGCTCACTGGTTGGGGTCTGTTCTCTCACACTGACTCTGCTCAGAAATAAACAGAAGACTTTAATTTACTTGAACCCATTTTGATACTTTTTCTCATTTAAAATGGCTTTGCACTTTAAAATTGACTTTAGCTGAAAGCAGTATGTTGCAGAGTAATTTTTATGTTCAGCATGTGTACATATATAACATCCAGAAACACTGCTACAGCTGTATATGAAGAGCTAAGGCTCCTGAACTCGATATTGAAAAATAGTTTTCAGGTATTGTACAGTTAATGTTGGTAACTTTTTTTTGTAGGTGAGTTAATCGACAGATGCTTCACTGGTGATTATATCTGATTTATAATTGATTGTATTATTATATAATACTTATGATTATATCACTATGCAATTATTATGTATCTAGCTGATTTTGACAGAAGCAGGGATTTTAGTGTGGAAATAAAAATATCTGGTGTTTGAAACTTTTCACATCCCCCTTTATTTCTTTCTCAGTAGTGTGGCATTATCATCATCACCATATCAGGAGTTGGCATAATTGAGTGAAGCTATCCTATACTTATTTTCTTCATTATTGAGCATTAAAATTAAATGCTGAATTTGACTCTTTTGTAAATTTCTTCCCTCTCCTACCCTTCTTCCAGGGGTTAAGGGTCTGTCCCCTGTTTTTCAGACCTTCATGCCAGTTACTGTGGTCTGACAAAAGCAAGAAACTGTCCTCTAATTTGCAGGTGGTTTCATGTGTTGGAACTCAGTGGTTTTGCTTTGACACAGAATTTATATTTTTATGTTTCTGCTTTCAGTATACATCTAGGCATAATTTATTCTGAAAAGTTCTCGTCGAGCTCTTTGCACAACTGCCACAGTGTGCAAAGATGTAGGAAGTGCCACAGAAATTACTATTCAGGCACACAACCTAGTGGTCCATTTATCATGCAAAACTAGTCATATTCAAACCAAGCCAAACAAAAACATGTATTTCCATTCATACTTTTTAGTTGAATAGTTGAGTCTTTAGCAAGTGATCAACTTTCAAAATACGTAGATTTTGAAAAGTTGTTTTCTGTCCAGTCAGAAGTATGTTTTGGGGCTGCATTCTCCTGTTCCTTAGTAGAAAAAAAAAAAGACCCCTGGCTGGGCTACATCAACAATATTGTGCATTTTAGGTAGGATTTAGTGTGGAGTTGGGTAGGGGATATCAGTCCACAAGAGAACAGCAAGTATGAATACTGTCTGGCAACATGGGATCTTTACCCAGTGTTTCTAGTTACCAGAACAAGGTAAACAAGTAATAAATAAACAGATTATTCTTCTTGGCCCAAGAGACAATCAGTATTTAGGGTCTTGTGAGATAATTTTGCTAGCAGGAGCCAGATATTTACTGCAGGCCTTCCAATTTATTTAAAAACAAACAAGGGCTCTGTCCCAGGGACAACAGGAGGTAGTTCCCTTCTTTGGGAATCTTGGCCTGCACTTAGCCAACAAGCTGCCAAAACAAACCCAGGGTTGGCTATGTTTGTGGTGTCTGTGTGTTTCTTTTGCATGTTCTTCGCAGCAGGTTTGCTATTTCTGAGTCATTTGGATGTCCACTCAGCTGCTGCATCTACAGGCATCTTCCAGGCAAGCTCCTTGGCCCATCTTGTTTAGCTCAGAGCCTTCTGGAGCCTGGTGGGATCTTCCTTGACCAGACCTCTCCAAAGAATTTCACAGACATGCTCAGGGCTTACCAAAATCGTATTAACAGTATTCTCAGAAAATAGTGAAGCTACTTTCCATCAATATGTGGACTAGAGGGGTCTGCCTTTTATTTAATATGTTGGTGTGACTGGTTTTATATGGGATTGAAAGTTGCTAGCAGAACTGCTTTATGTATCAGACTATTTCAAACACTCTCCTCCTTGGTAGTGAACTCACTTGCGTGTGGGAGATCTGCAGAAGATTAAAGTGCTGTGGAAGGGGTTGACTTCTTGGGGAATGAAAGATCCTTCATCAGTTTAATCTGTTTACACGGCAAGTTGGTTACACCTCATAATTTTGTTGTGTTTTGGTATTTCTCTTGAGGACCAGTGTTCTTGCATATATGTTACTGAAGACAAATCTCAGCTTCTTGTTGCCTTAAAAGGACATAGGCACTATAAATGGAGAAAGAAGCTGTGAAAACATGAATGTTAAAATCCATACGTGCATGAAAATACTCCCAAGACTGCTATTTTACAACACTTAAATTTTGATTTAATTTTTTAAGTTCTGATTTGCAAAACAGAATTCTTGAAATTAATGGGAATATTCTAGTGAGATTTCCAAACTGGAATTCATAAATGAATTTGCCCAGAGTGCTGCTGCCCTGTTCTGCTTTCATGTGTACGTGAATCCCGCGTATTGAACATGCCAGACTCTCAAATAACAGCTATGCTAGAAAGCTCTCTCGTTTTCTCCATAGAAATGCAGTCTATCCAACTGAAGCATCTTGTGCCAATGTAGAGTGCTTTTGCCAGTATAAATTGGAAGTCTGAAAGAGAGCTTTGCTCATATAAATATATTGGCAAGACTTAATACAGTCACAACAAAATCTACATTTGCTTTCTTAATGTCAAAATCTGGTTTTGGTTACATTACTGTCAGTCTAGAGTAACTCTCTGGTTGTTCCACAGGTAAGTTGAATGCAACAAAAGAGTCTTTTGGACTCACAGTCTTGTGATGCCACTGGAACATCGTTATACCAGAAGGTGCTTTTTTAATATGGAAGTAGAAAGTAATTGTGTTCACATTGGTTTTAATTAATTTACCTTTTCTGAGCCTGAGCAGGTGAAATGTAGAAATTTATATGAACACTGGAAACATATAATTCAGAACTCCCTGACAGAACTGTTTGTTTCTTTCTTCCTGCTTTCATACCAGTGGGACTTTGTATGGCTTCCACATTTTGGCTGTTATTTGTCAAGATTGGAGCGTAAGTGCAAGCAATTTTTTGTGCCAATTTACATGATACCATAAAGCAGCATTTTCTTTTTTTTCAACACTTATTAGGTCAGCTCCTCAGCTGTGCAGCACCACACCCTGGGGTGAAACCTATAGAGGGATAATTCTGAGAGGTTTACATTGGCCTAGATTTGTAGCATTTCATTTGGGAAAATGGATATTTTGTTCATATTTCCAGTAAGGTGTAGTGACTATTTGACAAGCTCAACCACCAAGACCTTTGGAAGACTGGAAATCAGGGTGTCCTAAAGACACAGTTCCACTTTCAGAGACCGTATTAATATAAGCCCCATTTCTTTAAATTGAATGTGCTGTGTTTTAAATTACTTCTGTGTCACTGCACCAAGTTCTTCCAAAACAGTGTGTAGCTTGTTTATGCACAAATACATATATAATACTAAGGTAGGATAAAAAGTGCAATATTGTGCTCCAGGTTTTTAAGGTAATGTTTATGGTGCCTTAGAGTAAAACACTCTGATGAGTCTTTTTTGTCATACACCAGAGGTGGCAGAAGGACATGCATTATGCATCAGGACATTTTTCCTACAGATGGTTTTATGCTTGGATATAAAAGCAGAGTGCAAAATGACTATGATATATAATTTTTTAATGTTTTATTTATTTTTTTAATGTTAAATATCCCAAAAGAGTTGTTCTGTAACCTCTGTTAACAAGTTCTGTGTGTACAGTTTTTTCTGTGTGCTGAGGATAAAAACTGTGGCTGGTCCTTACTGTTTTATTTAGTTGGACTTCAAGGACCCATGTATCTTATTCTGAGTCTGTAACATTGTCCCTTTTCTGTAGTCAGTAGAGGCAGTGAGTCTTTTCTGTGGTCTGTAAAGAGTCCTTTTTTAAACTATGGCCATGAATTCAGCTATATCCACCTGAAATCTAGATATCTCAAGTTAGGTGAGATTAAGCGCATTCTAAATTTTGGCTTTCGTTTTGTATTGTTGGATTCCATGTCATGGGCATAGCATTATTAGGAGGACACAGAAAATTATGTTACTCAGAAATTTAATTGGGTCCCATTTTGGATCTGTAAACGCTCTTGGTTGAAGTGTGGTGTCTGAGTGGCCACAAAATAGTTAAGAGCCAGTTCTGTTGTATATGAAGTGTACCTACGTTTTCAAATCAGCACCATCAAGCTAGCAATAACAAGGTTTTGTTTTGTTTCCTGCAGCAGAGGAACTATGGAATTGGAGTATGAAAAATATGAACAGGTCACTGTAGAAAGGTTATCCTCAGGGTGTTGGATCTGTTCTAAGCACGCCTAGCTGTAGGGCAGATTTTCCATTATGCATCTGAATGAATTGTCACACATGAAGTCTGTGAAATCAGCCACCTCTGTCTGGATAACTCTGTTCTGACTCAATTAACACAGAGAGAATTATGTAGAAATTTGTCTAATTAGCTTTTCAGACAATGGGAAACGTAGGTTATGTTTGCATAACATTATCAGTGTTTTCAGAAACAATTGCAAAGAGACCTAGACATGCAATATATGAACAAATCTGGCACAAAGTGTTCTGTGTTACATGGGTCCAAATTACTAAATGTTGTCTTGAAATGTGGACTATATTAGATACCTGTGAGTTACAATAAAATTTGGTATATTCTTGATATGTGAACCACATTGGTTTATAAGAACTGACTCAGAAATAATGAAATGTTCTCATTAAGAAGTTCCTTTTGGATTCGTGTGTCTTCCATTACGCAAAATTTAGCCAATATTTTCAAATTAATTGTGTATTCTTTCAGATTCAAAGGAATTACTCAGTTAAATAAATCCTGCTGTAAGTAGGTCCTGTCCAAGTGAAAGCCAGTATTATGTGAGAACAATTGCTTTTCATTGTCCTTTGCCTAAACCATGGGATGTTGGGAACTTCTGAGTGTTTAAATATGCTAATTATTCTTCCCTTTGCTCTGTGGTAGATGCTGTTTTGCTATACAAATTGGCTCAGGAATTTGCATGTTTTTGTGATGTGCTAGTTGCCATCTGCTTTGGAAATATTCCCATGCATTTTTGTTGATGCAACAGCTATAGTGTTTTCAAATGTTGATGCTATGGAAATGTAATGTGATTGGCTTGGACAGGTGCCTTAAACAGACCACCCATTGTATTCACTTTGCGGCCAGTCAGAGCAGGCAAACTCTCAGATAAAATGTTAAAGTTCTTTGAACTTCCCAGATAGTAAATAATTTGTGATTCCTATTCAAAGAGATTTTGATAATCCTGAAAAAGTCCTGCTTGACCAAATCCACCATTAAGATCCAAATTTCCAAAGCTTACTATTTAGTTTGATCTGATTGTTCAGTTTCATAACTCTTTTAACCAAACAATTCAACTCAGATGCCTTATTTTTGGTGATAAAGGAAAAAAACTGCAAACCTTGTGAAAGAGTAAGATGGAACAGTATAAATTGATTAATATTATTACTCTAAGTCAAATGCAGAGCAGGCAGCTCTGTTTATACAGTGACTAGATTTGGTGTAAAAGGTACATCAAAGATCCTGTATATATATATATATACAAAACAAAAGAATGTTTGATGTGGGAACAGATGCATAGATGTGGTGTGGACACTGAAGAGTAGATTTTTTAATGTCACCAACTTAGTTGAAAATCACTGGGTTTAAATGCAGTAAAAATTTTATCTCTGCCAGTTCTAGAAAAATAGCAAATTCAGGGTTCAAGCCACTAATACAAACATACAGAGTAATACACACTCATAAATACCTATTTAATGTCTTGGTTTTGCCTTAATGGTAAACAGAAGCAAAAACTTCAATTTGAAGTCTTGTTGACTGGAGGTAACCGCTGGAAAATGCCTGTAGAAATATGGGGTAAAATACAGGTGGTTGAAGGAGATTGAAATACAAGAGATCACAGTGCAACAGTGTGTTATCATTGCAGACTGGAAAAATTATCTAATATTGGTTACAAAAAAATGTATTTCACAACAGGAGTGTTTCTTGTTGTAACTGATATCGCTGTTACCAGAAATGGAATAATGGAATGGCAAACGGGGGGGAAAAAAAGATTGAATGAAAATTAACATAGCAGACAGACAGGATCTTGTTCTCTGAAAGGTTAGATGCAATTAAAAGTAATTCACTTAAATTATGGCACTGGAAGATGGGCATAAATGAGGAGTTGTGCATGGTCACTCCTTCAAAAATATGAGACTTGGAGTTTAACTTTTAAGTTAACTTTTATAGAAAGAGAATGCTTCTTATCGCATAAATGTTCAGCTTTCATTCTGGAAAAAAGTTTGCTGTAGAAAAGGTTTTGTCTGTGAAGATTCTCATAAGGAGCAAGTGAATTGTTAAGGAGCCTCAGAACTGTAACAACATTTTGAACTTCATATTGGCTGGTGTTGTGCCAGAGAGGAAGCATAGACTTAGGTGTGGTTGTTTTTTTTTTTTTTTCTGAAAAAGAGATAGTGTTGACAATTATTAATAGGAAAAATTAAGTCTCAAGAGAGGATGGCCTAATGGCAGAGCTATTAGCTACATCCAAAAAGATGGTCTCACATCCTTGCTAAAAGGTTCAAATTACATGAGAACACAGTGTGCTTTCCCAGATGGGTGAAAGAGAAACATAATCATCTCTGCCTTTAAAAATGATGCCAGAAATAGCTGAGAAAATTATACCTCAATTATCTTGATCGATCTCGTAATAAACTGCACACAATCTATCTGTCTTTTCTAGGATAGAGGTCAGGAACAAAAAATAAGCCTTTTTTTTTTTTTTTTTTTTTAAGAAGGGAAAAAAGTTGAACTTGGGGGGA
>VYXD01011668.1:238644-258600 GCA_013397195.1 Hylia prasina | reverse complement strand
TTTTTTTTTTTTTTTTCGTGAAGTGTGCATGTTAAGACAAATAAACAACATATAGTTGTGAAATAGTGTATGTCTAAACATACCTGTGCAACTTTTCATTTCTTATGCAACTTTTATTGCTAAGCATTAAATTAGTTGTCCTGCAACTGGATAAGGACTAGATGTTTCTGAATGAGAGACATTTTGAAAGAGCTGCTTTGTGAAATGTGCAGTCATAACTGCAGCATCCAGGCTTCTCTTGGAATTTTATCAGATAATCAGCAGGTGTTTAAAAACCCCAATGATTTTTTTCTTTATTTGGAGTTCTGGGGTTTATGTTTCTTTTTTTAAAAAAAAAAGGCAATGGGGCAGTAACTCTTCTTTTATAAGAGAAATAACGTCAACAGAAGGCTAAACAGCACGTGTCTGTAGAACATCTGCTCTGACAAGCTGCTTGAAAAATAACCGCTCAGTAGCATGATAAGAAAACATCTGTGAAGCACTGGGAGGAATATTAGCAGTGGGAGGAGGCAAGGAAGGACAAGTGAGGTTGGACCTAGATCAGGGACAGACATTTAACAACTGGCAGTGCTTCTGTTACTTCTTGCATGACTTCATCTATATTTAACGTTCTGATTTTGTTAGGAACAGGGAGGGATGTGGCAATGGCAAAACTGAACAGGGTGGCCATCGTCTTACCAGGTGTGAGGCTGAAGCCCCAGCTCCCCTCCTCATCCAGCAGAGGTGGTGGGGTGGGAGGGAGGGAGCACAACCCTGGCCAGGCTTCGGGCAGGCAGCGCAGCACTTTGTGTAACCAGAACCTGGTGATGTGTGTGTGTATAGCCCACTCCTTGTTTGCCTTTGTTGGGCTGTACGTGTTGGATAGATCACACACCATTTTATTAGAAAAATGCTGTTCATATTAATATTGCATATAAACAAGCCATCTGCCTTCATGAATCTATTTGAAGATTTTTTTCTTAACACTGGTAATTAGATTTCAAGGCACTTATGGAACACGTCTTTGATGAATACTGGAGGATGACACATTAAGCAGATATTTGGCTTTAACTGATGAGCAGATTATGCTCCCTTTTAAAAGTGAGATAGTGTTTGTTCAATTATACCAACGCAGCTCCTCTGCAACTTTTAACAAAGAGCACATACTACTGAGACATTTCCCACTGCATAGCATGGCCTCAAAACCCTATTGGTTCACTATAGAATAAACAGTCAGGAATTCCTGGAAATTAAAAAAACAAAAACCACATGGACGGTAGGAGAAAATTAAATTAGTGACCCTGGGTAGAGGCAAGTAAGATTTTCAAGCATTCACTCTGTTTCCAATCTTATTTATTCCTTTTCTGGTATTAATCAACTGGTTAGATTTCCCTTTGGATCTGGATTTTCCATGATAAATCTAAGGATACTGTGGAATGACAACTTCAATATATTATAGGTTGTATATTATTCTTCTAAATAACACATGCAGAAGTTGATACATATGTGTAAACAGGTAAATATGTGATACATATGTGTACAGGTAAAGAGCTGAGTATAGATAGATGGGAGTCTATGTCTGTATTTAAAGACGAAGTCAGATGCTGCTAGAGAGTAGATCAGATACTGGCAAACTGGTAGATCTGTTCATTATGAGATGTTCTGCCTACAGGAAGAAAAAAAACCAAACACTCCAGACCGCCTTTTATTGATGGTTACGGATACTATTTCATGAAATAAATCATGAAATAGAAGAAAGGAGAAACTATGACTAAGAGTCAGGCATTTTAGCCAGGCTGTTTTGTCACCCTGAACAGATAATATTTGCTTAATTTCCAAAACAAGTGGAGCAAATATCTCAGCTTATTCAAGGTGCTCTAACACTAGCGGGTCAGGAATTCCTTCAGGAAAGCATTAAATGTCTTAATGAGTGTAGTGTGTGAACATCTCCTTATTTCAGTGGACTTAACCATGGACCAACCTAACAAGTCACAGTTCTGTGAATCACAACTTGAGGGCTGCATTGTAATCTGGCTACAGCCAGGGCAGATACTTATCATTTATTAAAAATCAATCCTCTTTCAGTCATCTTCAGCTGGGAGAGCAAATCATAAGACAATAAAGCAAGATTCTCTGGGGAAAAAACGCTTGTCTTCCTGTGGAAAGCAAGTTTAATTCTTTGTTGTTTTCATAGATTCAAGTTCGGAATATTGTTCCCAAATTTTCTGTCTCTGACATGCAGAACACACCAAGAACAGGTTTTAAGACTCAGTTTGCAACCTGATCTGCCCAGGCGGACCTCCTGTTCCTGGGACTGCTGATTTGTTTGGCCATGTAATGGGATGGAGACTGCCAGCAAAGAGGAGAACAAGCCTTCACTTAAACTGAAGATGTAAACTCCCGTCATCTTCTGGGTAAAGAGATGTTTCATCTTCAGGTGTTTTTCTTTTCTGCCTCCAGATGCTTCCTTCTCTCTGATCTGCTGGTGATTGGGGAATATGGTCTTTTGGAGATGGTGTTTTGGTGTTTTGAATGGTGTTTTGGAGCATTTATCTGTTCTGAAGGCACAATGTGGCTAGAATAACATGTGCCTCTACAGTTTTAAAGCAATGCCAGTTTAACTTAAGTTTCAAATTGATAACATTGACCCCTTACAAAGCTCTGTTTATATTCTTATTTTGCTTCATACCTTTTTGTCAATTCAGTCTCTCGTGCAAGTTAAATAAGATTTAGGAGTGTCCAAACAACCATCCGTGCCAGTTTAAATAAGTTTTTAAAAAGTATATAAAGCTCAGCTGAGTAAGGTTTTGTTTAGAGTTAGGAACACAAATAGTAAAATATAATAAGGATTGCATGACCTTATCCCTACTTGCATCATTCCTGTGCTTCTTTCCGTTCATCTAAAATGTTGTATATACAGGAGTGTGTTCGCATTAAGGAACAGATGTTCATTCAGCTTCTTGTTATGAACAGAATCTATATATATTTTTAATAATAAAGAGGTGAACGAAAATTTGACCTTAACTGTTAGAAAAGAGTTATTTGAAACTATCCCAAAGTTTACTAAACTTTTTGAAATCTAAATAGGACTACTTGGTCAAGTTTGATTTTCTCCAAACTTGTTGCCTTGTTCTTTATTGATGACGAAAATTGTCTTCATCACTTGCAGCATTCCATATTCTTCACAGGGATACAGAGGGAAGAAAAAAAGACTATAATGCTAATAAACACACAAGCAATTTATTTCAATAGTTAGTAATTGCTGTATAATGATTTACAAAAATTGCACATCCTCTATTTAACTAAGGTCTTGCCTGTGATCATCATAATCAGTTCTGCCTGTTTGGAGAAACGCATGCTTGCACAGCTTGAAACATTTAAAACCCTTCAAGTCAGGCTTCGGCACCTCTGATGGTATGTACTGTGCTTATGACAGTTAATCATGTGAACTGAACTTTTTTTCTCTTCCCTTTAAACTTGGTGGATTTAAGATTATCTTTTTTTTTTTCTTTCCTCTCATATTATTTCTTCAAAGTAAAGTTTCCAGTGCATGAAAGTCCTTGACCTGGAAAATAAACACAGCACCACATATAGCACTGTGGGCTAGCAAAAGAAATCCAACCTAACTAACAAAAGAGACACATCAAACAATGAGGAACTGATTTTCCACGGTGCTTTTAGCAACAGTTTTAGAGTACCTAAACACAGGGATGCGTCTGCAATTGTCTTCAATGTCCAGTACACTCCATAAAGGAGATTTAAAAATCTGGTCCTTGAATCTTGAGTGACCTACCTTTAATTTCCTCAAAGTAATAAATGTTGACATATATTACAGACTTCAGTGGAAACAGCTGATGTTCACTACCTCAGAGAAAATCTGACCCTGCAGACCAGAATCTGCTGGTGAACCGTGACCAGGCTCCTCTCACGATAGTGAAGGTGTCTAATTTTATACCTGTGGCTCTTACAGTGCTGCACTGCCTTCTCTGCGATTTTTATTTTCCTAATATTGAGGTACAATTTTTTTCCTATGGTCTGTGTTGCCGCTTTTTCCTTTGGCTTGAGAAGAATCTGGCTCTGTATCTTTGTTCATCAGCCTTTCACAAGGCGTGGCAGACAGGAATTAAATTCCAATTTTAGACTCCTTTTCTCCTGATCCTCTTGGTTTCTTCTCTTACTTCTGTGCTCCAGGCTATGGTCTCTCTCCACTGCGTTCACTCTGGTTTGTTGATGTCTTTCTTGAATGGAGTAAGGGACAAAAAGAGTACCCCAAATTCACCTGCAAGAAAGCCAGGTACATAATTACCAAAACTGTATTTATTTTGTGTTATGATACTTACAAAATCCTTCCGTGTTTCTTAGAATGAGATATTCAGCTGATGTTCTCAAGCCACTCTAGACATCCCAACAAGATGTAGGGGAACATAGCAAGGATGCACATTTTAGCATCATTATTGACTGATAAATACTGTATGCCATGTTTTAGCAAGCTGGAGATGATCCATGGAAATAGGGATCCTGAAGTAGCAGACCTGCCCTGTAGCCAGTGTTGCATTTGTAAGCATTACTGCTATTATCAGTCCTTTGGCCATCCTATGTCAGAGCCTCTGTTTTCATTATGCTTTCAAATATCAGTCAGGATCTATCTGGACCAGGTATGAACTGGGAAGTGACCTCAAAGAGGAAGTTTGTGCGAGCTCTGAATAATGTGATCCAGGTCAGTTCTGCTCAATTACATAAAATAACTATTTCAGTGATGGAGTAGCCATTAGTCATATTAAGATATTAGAAAGATAATAGATCATGATGTTTTCACATTAAAGAAGGCTGAAGAGTACACAGAAGCTAAAGAACTCTTGTAACTTTGCAAGTACTTGAATAAAATTTGCATATGACTTCTCATGGCAGTTGCAAGACATAGGTTATGGAATGATTCACATGCTTTGGAACAGATAAGTTATGCAAGAGATAATCAGGGCTTTAGGCCCAGGATTAGTTTCTTAACTGACTGCAGATTGCATCAGGGTGTACTCCACCTTTCTGATTCACAGTATAAATTCCCACAGAATGTTTGCATCATCAGTATACCTTATTTTTTCAGAGACGAAAAAAATAATATAATAGAATGCAGAAGTCACTGCTTTTCCCCGAAAAAAAAAAGGCAGTTGCCTCAAAAAAAGGTCTATCCCCCTACCTAGACATCAGGCTCCAGTATGAAGCTGGAGTAGGAGAGGATGTTCTAGATTGCTCCTACTTTAACTGTAGAGATTTCTTAAAATTTCATAATGCTTCTCATCTTTGCTGCACCATTTTCTTCATGCTGTTATGGCAACTTGTCTTAGATTTTTCTCTCTACTATGAATAGTGGCTTAGTTGGGGTCTGGCTTTGATGGGCACTCCCAGTTGCCATGTCAATGCAAATTCCATTGCAAACACAGACAAGTGTTGCTAATACATGATTACCTTAATATATTTGTGAAGTATTTCAGTGTTTCAGCAGAGAAGCAAGTTAAAAATGCTGAGTGTTAAAGCAAAGGGATTGTGGTGCTCGAGAAAATGATTGCTTCTAACAGCATTAGATTTGTTTTTCCATTCTGTTTCTATTGGATGTGTCTGATGCCAAAAAATTCCATTCAAATTTAATTTCAAAATAGCATCAAAAGGTAATACTAAGTATTGGTTACATGCTTATTAATAGCTTTTCTTTGTCTCCTGCAGACAGTATATCTATAATAGAGAGATGGAATATGCGTTGTTTGAATTTTAGTGAGATGCTTGAAATAAAAGCAACTCAAACAAGTTGATGTGTTGATGTGCATAAAAGAGGGCTATACTGCAACAGAATGTTCATATGACCAAAATAATGACAGCACATTAACTGCATTCAGGTTTGGTTTAGCCCTTTCTGATGGCGAGCTGTTTCTCTAGGTGATCAATGTTTTTGGGAACCAAGATTGTTTGCAAGTCCTTCCTAGTGGTTCTTCAGAAGAGTTATCATAAAGCAGACTTTTCATTAGGTGAAATTTTCTTTACATTCTCTTTTGAAAAATGAGGGGGAACAAAAGATGATACAAGATGCTTTGCAAGAAGACGTCATCTTGGACAAAAATTTGGAAGAGAAACATGAGCGTGCTCTCAGAAGGGTCCTTACAGAACAATGTCTTGTTTCCCAGTCTGTACACTCACGCAGTGACTAATTACTGTGCCATATGAAGGACATTTGTGATTTTCTAAAGGTAAATTAACATGATTTAAGGAAATTTATAAGGAACCGGATAAGTGAAGGTATTTTTCATTTTGTCTTGTACCAACCTTGTAATTTTACCTCATTTAGCTTTCCATTTTGTTAAATATCTTACACAATATTTTCAATATAAATCTTTTTAGAAGACTTGTTGTTTCTTGAGAGGAGCTGTAGAACAGCAGTGTGTCCTTTATCATATCTTTACAGTGTTACCTGAAACCCAGCTTTGCTTGTTGCATTATTCCACGTTATCACATATACTTGGACACAAATAGACTACTTTCATTCAGGAAAGATTAATGATAGACATAACTTACTGATTTAATAATCTCTGGGTCCTAAAAGGATGTATTTCAGGGACCAAATTTCCCACTTTAATTTTGCTTACTGTTTAAGTTGTTGACATGCATTAAATAACTTTGAGAAAGTTTGTCTGAAAATTTACTAAAGAGGTTGAACTCATATATAGTCAGCATTTCTTCATCATACGGACATGCAGTATTCATAATGTGACAATTGACTCACACTTAGCAACCTAATTATTTTCTCCCAAGGATGTATATTAAACCAGACCCAGCGTCTGAAGATGTTTGCTGCCTAAGTACATCAAAACAAGACCTCCTTTTTTTTCTGTGATCCTCATTAGCCTACATTTTGAAGGGAAGTCATTAGTTTACAATGCTTTACAAACCTGTGAACTTCAGGAAGGTGTTTTTTTTTTTTTTTAATGCTTCCCTTTAAGTAAATAATGGGCTACCCCAGTGCTAGCTAGCATTAGCTGCAGGAGCTGAGCTGGTTTCTGCTGTGAAAAATGGATAGTCTATACTGATGAAAGAAATCCCACTTATTCCAGGAGGCTAAGGTGTGCCCTGAGGTGGAGCACCTAATTCTGAATTATTTATTTGTCCCAGTCTCCCCAAGGGATCCCAGCTGGAGTCTTGGTTAGTATCTATGTTTTTTTTAGATAACCAGTTTGAGATTCCAATAATCTCAAATTCACCCCAACCCAGGATGTATTGTCCAAGTGCAAAGGTCCACAAACCACGTCTTCCTCTAAACAGCTTTTTACTAGTAGCTAGAGCTGAGTAATTGGCCAGGCTGTCCATTTAGTTTTCAGTCTTCTCCAAGGAATCTTTTTGGTGATGGGATTTTTCTTAGTGAGTGATGCACAATCCTTCTGTGTGCAAAGATCTATAACAGTGGTTTGCACCTGAAAAATATTTCAACTGGGAAATATCCTTAAACATTCTGCTTTTAGCTAAATGTGGTTTTAATCCTCATTTTGGATACACAGCAATGATAGTTGGCCATTGTCAGGATTTTCTTGGTTAATACAGCTTCAGAAATAAAGCAAATGCTAAGGCACATCTGAAAGAGAAAAGTCTCAGACCAAGCAAGGTAATCGATATTTTTTGTACGTTACTGGTAAACACAATGGAATGGTATTTGTCTATGAACTGGATTCCTCCTTTTCAAACTCTGGCATGTCTCACTTCCATAGTTCACATAGAGTTTAGATTTAGTGATAACTGGTAACGTATGCAGCAACTGGTTACTCTGTAAGTAGTATTAAATGGATATAAATCTGAGTGATCACTCTGGAAGGTGATCTGACACCCTGGATCATTCAGGATGGAGGATTCTGTCCTGTTACCTGTGAGTATGCCAATGTGATGTCATTAAAGCTACCCTTCCCCTCATGAGCCCTCAGTCCTTAGTAATCATCTGGGCTAGTTGGCAGAGTCCTGGATCCTGTTTGCTGTTGGCACTTGCCCATCACAGTTAGCCCAGGGGCTCCTCAGGTGCATGGACTCACTGCAGTTATATCGATAACCTGCAGACGTGATGGCTTTGCCGTGGTTTGGGGACATCAGCTTTTCCATTGTCTGCTTTCCCTGGCAGAAATTTATCTTTCAAACTTCAAAGTGCTCATCCTGAATCTTGTCTCTTTTCCTTGTTCTGAACTTTAATTCTCAGAAGGCTGTCCTTCTGAGAAGGATTTCTGAGGAAGGCTTTTGGATAGCTGAGGCTTGACTCAGTCCCCACTGGTTACTCAGGTTACTTACCAGCAGTAGAGGCACTTTGGTACATCTCTTCTTCTCTGATACACCAAGAAAAAAGACCTCATATTGTTCCATGGCTTTCAGGCAAGAGGATAAGGTAATACTGTTAAAACTATTGTGGATAATGCTTATGTCTTAATTTTACTTTTTTTCTAAGATTTAATCTTAGAAATTAGAGGGAGGGCATGGAGTACACAGCACATATGCCTGTTGTTTCTGCAAATTTCTTTTTGTCACCTTTATTTGCTAATGTGTATGTTATATGTGATGTGTTGGCCTGAGTCAATAGTCTGGATTCTCATGCAGAAATGTTTTCAACTGGTCCCTTACTTTTCAGGCTGTGTCCTCCCCAGGGTTTAGGTAAAGACTTCATATTTCTTGCGAGCATTAATGTTTGCGAGGGCACATACATAATAGAAGAACAATTTGGTGTTAAATAAACGACTAGGCTGAAATTGCAGATCACCACCTTGCAATTTCACAGAGGACATCTGAGGAAGAGAGGTTTGACAGAGAGATTTCACTGAGGAAAACCCATATTTACTCATTAATTGTTACTGTACGTGTGGAAAAGTGTCCCTTCGCCCTTGATTCAACTTTTCATTTCTTGCATTATAGTTAAGTTATAACTTCACTGTACATTGGTTGGTATCTTCTTTCATGCTGTAAAAGGCTTCTGGTGCATAAATAACACTGAAACAAGGAGAAGAAGACAATACTTAATTGGGACGTGTTAATAACTTGGACAAGGAGATTAGAGCTTCTGTCTGATTGCTTCTGTAATAGCGCTTGATTGTCTTGTCTTTTCCTTTTTGAATGGCTGCATTTTATCCTTTTCTTTTGTTGTTGTTTTTTTTTTCCTTTTCTTTTTTTCTTTCTTTCAGCAGTGATCTTTCCTACTTTTTGCTGCCTGGGTTTTGACCAAAGACTAATTTTCTGTATATTTTCATATGTAGAAATCTGCATGTAGAAGTTTGGAACTCTGCATGAATTCTCTCAGGAATTCTGAGATCCTTAAAGAAAAGGCAGTTTGGAAAAGAGGTGTTATCACGTGGTTTTTTCCTGCCTCCCCATAGCATCATCTAACATCAGAAATGTATTATTTGTTCCCATCACCAAAATGCTCTACTGGAAAGACTAATAGCAGAGAAATTAAAAACCAAAGAAGTTGAAAATGAACTGCATTCCCTACCAACTCTGACAGCACTTTTTGAATTTTCTCATCTCTTTGAACAGGCATCAAAATCTGGAGATGAATATTAAAAGCAGTTTTGGCTTAGCAACATTCATATATCCTAGAAGTTCTGCAATTTTCTTGGAAAATTAAGGAGATTTAAAGCTAAGATTCAACCACCTAATTTTGACTCATGACCAATGCCTAGAGAGAAGCCTAGTCACTCTGAGCTTTATTTCTAAGCAGTTAGAAGAGACGTAGCGTGGATTTGGCTGAAGGGAGGAGTGTAGTTTCCTCTTAGATATGCTTCAGTGTTTTGTAAAGGGCCAGCTGGAATATTTGGAACTGAACCTGTCAGTGCTACTGTAGTAGGAGTTTAGCCAGAGTGAACACTGCATCTTCAGGCCCTTCTGCTTCCTAACACTAGTTCTTCAGAAAAGATGCCTGGAGTGTTATCTAAAACACAGAACTGAATCCCAGCAGTGGTCTCCATCACATTTATATTTGTGTGTCTCTTCTTGAACTACCTCTAACCTCATCTCCATTGCTCATGGGCTCTGGATTGTGTTTATGAATGTATGTCTGGAATATAACTCCTTCTAAAAGTACCTTGTGCAAAAGCTGCTTGGAGGTATCTCTTCCAAGGATCAAATTCAGAGGATTTCCAAACCATGACCACAGATTGTGTCAGTTTTCTGTAAGAAATACAGTACTTCATTATTGCCACAGGGGGTACTGTTGGCTTAATTTTGTACTTGAGTCCCTGCTGCTGAAATTATTAAGTTAATGATTTATGCTTCTATGATACAACAATCTCTAGTATTTGAATTGGTTACTATGTTTTGTTTACTGTTTATAACTACCACAGTTGTTTTAAATGACATTAACACTACTTGCCAGCTTGTATGGTTTATTTTTCCCTGCAGATTTTTTACAAACCACTTATTGATATAGTGGGGGGGAAAAAAAACTATAGTGATTTATGCTTGAAAAAAAATCCAAAGGCTATGAATTAACCACTGTTCTTCTACATAGGAAAAAAAATAACACTCTAGCAACACTGAACAATGGATGTCAAAACCTACTTATTCTAGCACTTGCTTCTGGTTTTATCATAGTGGAAAATTTGAGTGCTTTTTTCTTTCTTTTTCTTTGAGTACTATGACTGCATCAGTTTTGGACTATGAGCTCACTAGTTTTTCCCCAGGGTTCCTCCTCATCATGCCATGTTAAGTACTTGATTCATTTAAACAGACTAATGTTTGCAAAGGTGGAAAAAATGTCCCAGAATTCACTGCTTGACAGAAGGTTAGCTCATTTAGCTCCTGGTGGACACAGAAAATTTCAGAGGCTGATTTACAGCTTCAAGTAAATCATCTGACAACAAAGTTCAGGTAGATTCTGTGCCTCTATTGCTTTAAAGAAAAGAAGCACTTTCTGTTTTTCACTGGAAAAGGACAGAGCAATGGGGTCACAGCTAAACTGTGTAGGGCAGGACAAGGAGGTTCCACCATTGCATTACAGCAGTTGTGTGACAGTGGGCACTTTCCTTCACCCCGCTGGGTGAAATAGTGGTCACAGTAAAGCATAAAAAACTACATCTGATATCACCTCTTAGACCTCCTTTTTGGTAGCTCCCGTGCCCATTTTGGATTTGTCTTCTTTTTGTGTGCCTCCTGAGCCACTGCTTTCATGTGTTTAGCCAGCTGCTTCTGGGTGGGTTTGTAATCAAAACTAGGGGTACAAGCTTAAATGTGTTTATGGCAATATGTAAAACACACAGGATAACCCTTATAGATAGGTGGAATTACAAATTCCACCGACCTGCTCCATCTCCATAGATACACAGACTGTGGATCCATGTCTGAACTGCTTTTCATTCAGCAAAGAGGTCATGCTGCTGATCCACCCCTCATCCTTCAGTGCTTCAGCCACTGGCCTAGTTCCTGGCAACTTCAGGCTGTCCAGACAGACAAAAATGGATGGAGTTGATTAGGTGATGGTGTCAGGGACATCCCAGAAGCACTACGGGACCCTCCTTTACTCCCCAGCACATGGGCTGGGATTTTTCCAGAGTTGGGATCTCTTGAATCTAATACTTACCCTTAGACCAGCCTAAAATGCTTGGACACAAGACTGAGTGATGAGCCTAAGAGTTTCAAGGAGAAGAGAGATGCTGACAAATGTAGGAAATCAGGCACAAGTACTTTTAAGACAAAAAAAGGACAGGATGCCACTTCTATACTACAATATAATGCAAACACAAGTACTTCCATCTAATAAAGGCAAAACAGGGCTCAAATATTTCTGTCCCAGTTTCCCAGGGGAGGAGTGGCACAGATCCTGTGCACAAGAGAATCAGTGCATTTGGGGTCCATCTGACTGACTGCATGGAGCAGTACATCCACCTGGTGATCTGCACACATATTTGCCTGGGGCTGCTGTACATCTGGCAGCCAGAGAGCTACCTTTTCTCTGGGCTCACTTATCCAGACAAGTGGGAAAAATTATCTTTTACTACCCAGAGAACATTTCCAGGCAGAAGGAGAAGGATAAATTCTGGGAAACCCAAAACATTTAGTACCCCCAGCTAGTGACACAACCTGTTAAGTGTGGCCTTTCACAAATTCATGTGATAGTTTCATTAACTGACAGCATGCAGGCAAGTGTGAAGTCCTGAAATCCACAACAGAAAAGCCTCAAGCCCTACCATAAATGAATGTAGGCTTAAGCTAAGTTTTAGGTATGTTTTCACATGCTTATTGTGATCTTTCTGTGGATCCAATCCATCCTTCTAACAAACACTGCAGAGAGAACAAAGGCATTTCATGTGGTGTGGGAGAATTTCTATGATATAAAGAAAATTTTAGATGTGTGAGAGATGAGAGCGTCGATTCACAGAGGGGATGTTGGGGGGACAAGAAAAATCAGCAGAACACAGCTTTGGGGAAATGCACCCAATCCTGTAAACCCTTCCTAGTGTGAACTGGGAGAAAATACAGATGTGAGTAATTCCTCTGGAGAGTCCTTTGATATGCCAGTATGAATTTCACCGACAGTACTTCAGCAGTGAATGGTGGGTGCCTGGACTGTGGGACCTGCTGTCTATTCATCCTACACACATACACCATTGTGGGAACAGAAGTCCATGGGTGCTGCTGTTCAGGCTCTTGTTAGGAAATACATCTGCACAGAGAAGCTGGCAAAGGAAAGTGTATGTAATCCTCTTGCTTCAGTAGCTATCTTTTTAACTTAACTGAGCATCTAGTTCAGAGATGAGCTACACTTTTAATTTACTTTCAAAGACATTCGTTATGAATTTTTTCAGAGCTGGAATGCTGTATATGTGATATTTCCTTTAATAAAGCATTGAGGAGTTGCTTTTCAAGGAGGCGTGTAAATATGGGAATCCACCATGCAAGGGAGGTCATGTGTAGAAGATCTGAGAACCTGCTGGCAGAATTACCCTCTGACTTTATTTTATAGGATTTGAAGGTTTTTTTTCCCCCTCACAGTTTATAAAATAACACTAATCTGTGTGTTAATGGGTGGCCTGTGAAAGGTGTGTGAAAGGTATGTGAAGGTCTGCTTAGCCTTTTGCAAGGAAAAGACTGATCTCCTCTGATTTAGATGACTCAAAAGGTTCTGTAGGTGAAAATTAACTCATCTAGGAAAGTATCCATGGCAAGAAAAACATGAAAAAAATCCTTTCTGGCATCAGGGTAGCTCTTTCATTAATACATTGGGGTACGACAACTATGAGAAATTAAAGGAAAGTGATTAGTCCAAACTATGAGCTATCTGGAGACACCTCTCCCACACACAACACATGACACACACCTCTGGATGGCTTTTAGGGGACTAAGTGAAAGATCTCAAACAGACCAAGTAAGAAAGGAGACATTTTAATTCTTTTCCCTTGCGCCTCAAGGGTGAAATAGTGATATAAAAGTGTAAGGGATTATTTCTCTCTGTGATGTAAAAGCTTGAGGTGGAAGCCTTGTGTTTCAGGAGTAAAAAAGAATACTAAGCACAACAAAGTTCCAACTCCATTACTCTACCAGGAAGATGGCACTTCCTAAAGCACTGAGAGCATCAAAACAGCAGTGGCAAAAGAAGCTGCAAGCTCCTCAGGTGAACTTATGCTCCTAAAACAAATGAGAAAAGCTAGTTTTCAGAAATTAATTGCAATTTTTCAATCTTTCATGAGTTTTAATGCATCACTGCTGATCAGCCGGAAGAGAACTGTATAAAAAGCCTCCAGTAAAGTATGATGTGTTTGGCTGTTTTTAACATGCAATAAAATTGGGTACTAGGATGGCAATAAAAATGGCCCAATTTTTTTTATAATTCAGAAGTCCTTTTTTAAAATTCTGGATGTAAAATCTGCCCTGTTAGGTAAATGAATGTATAATTATGCTTTTCAATGTATAGTTATGCCTTTTAAGTGTTTAACAATGTTCTTTGCAGTTTTTTTGCTGTATCAAGAAATACGAATATTAAGTTTGAAAATATGATTTTAACAGCTTTTATTCTAATAAAGCCATAACATTCTGGTATGGCAATTTGAGAGCTTCCTGTTAGCTCTGGAAACAGTTTTTACACTAATCTCTCCTCTGTGGTGACCAGTGACAGGATCTGAGAGAATGGCCTGAAGCTCAGTCAGGGGAAGTTTAGGTTGGGTATCAGGTTTGTCACCCAGAGGTGGTGGGGCACAGGAACGGGCTCCCCAGGGAAGTGGTGACCGCATCAGGCAGCCCAACAGAGCTTAAGAGGCATCTGGAAAATGTTCTCAGGCTCATGGTGTGATCCTTGGGGCTGTCCTGTGCAGGACCAGGAGTTAATGTGGTAATCCTTGAGAGTTCCTGCCAACCCAGTTCTGTGATTCCACGCTTCTATACACCCTATGTTCAAGAAATTTGTATTAAAAAGTTGTCTTAGAGGACTGTATTGACTTGTAAGCATCTTCCTTTCACTTGGCAGGAAAAACCCCAGTCAGAATGTAATTTGTTCAGCATTTTGTGTTTTCATTAACGTTGGTGGGAATTTAATTTCTGTCTAGAATTAAATTGTTTTGAACAACATCTGTTCAGCCCATGGTTTTATTCTGGAGCTGTGATCATTATTAGACCTGAGAGAGAGCAAAGGAAAATACTTTCTTTTCATTTTTATTTATTGCATTAAAATGCCTTTGTCACTTACCAAGTGAGAGGTTTATCCTCCCCCACTTTGTCTCCACTCCCTTTCTTCCCTCCCAGTCAGAGGCTCCTGTTATTTTCTTTCCTTACCACCCTCAGTCACTGTGTTATCTCTAAAACCAGTTTTGAAGTAAAACCCTGACAGCCCACAAGCTCATTCAGATGTGCGGCACACTGACTCTTTGAGCGTATGATTTGCTACCTCTCCCTATATTGAACTCTTCACTCTTACTCATGCCTTCTGTTTCCTGCCCAGAAACCAGTTTCAAAGCTTACAATACTTGTACAGTTCTCTCTCTCTCTCTGTGTGTTTTTAAAAGGTTTTCTGAGAAGTTCATTACACCAGCCGTCATACAGGATTGTGCAAGAGGGAGGGGACCACAGAAAGTCATCCTCCCTGCTTGTTTGGCTTTTCTGCTGTGCCTTAGGGAAACCTCTGTGCTAGGGGCAGCAAATGCTCTTTTACTGGGGCTTAAGTCAGAAGGAAAAGTGTTTATTCAAGTGGACCTCAAACAGTGCCCTGATACTTATGCAGTAAAATAAATCGTCTCCCATCAGAGAGCAGAATGGATTGAAGAGGTGGCTAGGTCCTTGGTCCCTTCCTCTTGCATATTTTCCTAGTGACTGGGTGGGAAGAGAACTGAGAAAAGCAGGAGATGGAAGGCAGAAGTCCCTTCAGTCACTTCCCAAAGAAGAATGACAAAAACCTCATGCTGAAGCACAGAAAGTAGAGTTCATTTTAACCTCCCTAATGAGAAATGAAAAGTAAACAGTGCTTCAAGAACAGCGTGACAACTATCAGTAAACAGTTAAAACTTGTATAGAGGAAACCAGGTTGCATCAAGTTACCAAATGTTTTCTATAATACTATATTCCTCTCCTGTGGACAATTAGGAAGACTGTTCTGCATTGGAGGACTAGTGCTGACAGCACAGAGCAATGGATATTTCAATGAAAAAGTTGCTGTTTTCTTCCTCCTGAGATCCAATAAAGATTTTATACATTGGGGTTTGCCTTATTTCACTTCCATTATGATGTTAAGTACAGAATGGTGTTATTTATTTATGATACACTGTCTGTTTGCATGAATACGTAACTATAAACAGGCACTTTCATTTTCTGTGGAAGCTGTGTCAATCTTTCCAATGACCTCTTACATTGATTTTAAATGATCGACCAAGAAACATTTAAAAAGGGGCTCAACCTATAGTTACATGATTTCACACCAATTTTTAAGTCTGTGTCTGATAATCTATCATACACAAGCAAATCAATCCTCATTTGCCAAAGGAATACTAATAGCACCTTACTAGGCACTATTAAAATCACTAAGTCAAATTTTTCTGGCTTGTCCCCTACTAAAATCTCTATTGATGGGAATAATTTTAACTACAGACCATCTGCCCTTCTTGGTGTTCCATGTTCTGCACATCTTCAGAGCCTGACTACTGTCCTTGGGGGCCATCATGTGAATGATCTCACTTTCAGGTCTTAGTAATTGGGCTCCCACAAGTAATCTGGCTGCTAGTTCCTGACAGCATTGTCATTATGGCCAGGCAAATACAGTTTTTAGTAGTGAAGTTCTTTGTTTTCAAGTTTGTCCTCCCTGGCTTTCCCCAAGGGTGCTCCCCTCCAGGTCAGCCAGAGGAGAGGAAGCAGGAATGTGGTTGTTTTCCCACCCTGCCTAGAGAACCCCTGTTGATCACATACTTTGGATATTGGACCTTGAAGCACTGTTCAAAATGGATCATTACAGACTTCTGGTGAGGCTACTGTAATTAGTTTAGTGTTACAGCAAATCCATGGCTCCTTCCTGAGGGCGAGAGCAGCGCAGGGAGCTGTAACAAGGAATCTTCCAGAAAGTGAGCTGGTCCTCCTTGGGAAGGGCTCATCGCAGGGATCTTTGGTCCTGGGCACCAGGCGGCAATATGTGGCTTGCACACAAGACAACAGATCCAAATTAGGCTTGTCAATTGTCCTACACAGCCAAGTCAGTAAGAGATTAAAATAATCGCTAAAAAATCCATTTCTGACTCATCACCAAAATTTTCCCTTTCCTCAGCTGAAAAAGGCTTCAGAAAAATTGCAGGCAAAGATTCCCCGGGATATAACAGTGGGAATAAGTAGCTAGTGGATGGAAAGTCCTGTTTTAGGTCACCCTTTGGGAATAATGTCACAGAACTATTAAGCCAAAAAACTCTCAAGTTTTCCAGGGTCCTGATGGTCCTCAAATAGAGTATAATTTTCAGGAATTATTTTTTTCAATCTAGTTACCTAAATGCTGTGTTATACTCTTCAGTGTCCCATATAACTAACCCAAGAAATATTTGTACCAGAAAGAGTTCTGGAAGTCTGATTTACCAGCCCACCTCCATAGATTAAGCTGCTACCGTGAAGCCAAAGCTGGACATTTGTCTCAACTATGAATTAGGCTGATCAGACAAAACTGCCAGAAGCCAAAGCTAAATCTGATCATTAATTATTACTGTTTTGCAGTCCAAGAAAATAGAAGGTCCCTACATCATTGAAGTCTCTGGTTAGGATCAAATTAAATTCTCCAGTGTTTTGAACACAGTACTTTTGGAAAATTTGCAGACTCTCCTTGTTCACCATAATAAGATTCTGCTAGGATTTTTCAGAGCACACAGATAACATAAATAGAAAAGAACTGATTGAAATGTAGATGCAAAGAAAACCCCAAAACAGCAGAAAAAGTAATGCTTTTTGAATGTCCCGCCTGAATTCTAAAGCCGGTGGATGGCTGCCCTCGTTCTAAAGATGTTTTTGTTACTTGAAATCCTTCAAAGAATCAGTTCTAAACTGCTTAGCAACAGCCTTCATTTCCCAAAGATAGAAATTAAAATTCATTTGGACTGACATGGAAGGAAAGAAGGAGGGAGAAAAACAGGTTGCTTTTTTCATGCATCCTTAACAAAAATGGTGTGTTAATTTGACTCAGGAAAAAAGGTGCAATAAGAAGAAAACAAAAAAGGGAAAAGAGAAAATAAATATGGTTTGAATTTATAAAGTTTATGTTTAAAAAAGGAGAAAAGAATGGAGTGAATGATCTTGTAACTAATTAATGATGCTCTAGAAGGATTTATCATGTGCTGCCACTAAAATACATTTTAAAATATTACTCAAGGAATATGTGGGAAAAGCTACAGAGTTTTAGAAACTGAATGGAAGGATTTAAAGCATTAGAGAAATTTCATCCGTAACCATTTGTGCTGAGTTTTAATACCTTACAGTGACAAGAAGATTGGTGTTGAGGCAGAGCTTCAGCTGATATTGCAGTTGTAATTTATCACAGATGGGATTAATTTGATTATATTTATCATGCCTTCTTTGAGATTAACCAATAGGCTGAATAGGATCTTCAGCAAGTGAAATCACTGATGTTGTTGGTATGATCTCTCACTTTGTTGGCGGGCAAGTGAGCAGGTTCTGAATGCTGGATGCTGCAGGATGAGAGGGGTCAGACTGCTCCAGTGTCACTGCACTGATTCAGTGCATTGTGAGAAATGCACTTGTGGAAAGCTCTAACAACTCTTCTGCCTGAAATCTCTGAAGGGCTGCTCTGAATCACATCAGTGAATTGAGGTCCTTAGCAGAGCAGGTTCTGTGTTGTCTAACTTCAGCAATGCTCATTTAAAGTCTGTCAGGAGTCAATGGAGACAGGTAGCAACCCCTACAAAACTTTGTATGGAATTTACTGGACCAAGTAGACCAGAGGAGGAATGACTAATTTAGACTGTATGCCTAAATTTTAGGTGGCCAGACTGGGTGAGATGATTTGCAGTCACTGTGCATGTACCAGCTGAAGGATTAAAGGATGACTGCTCATTTTGCTACCTCACCACGAGAGTACCTTGAATATGGGAGCAGTGGTAGTGGGGGGAGGATGTGGATGTGGAATCACTATACTCCTTGGAAATTCTCCTTTATTTCCCAAGACAAGGCTTGTTGGTTCAAGTTTTTTTATGCCACTTTAGGAGGACAAACTGAAAGTCCTGATTTTGCATGTATAGGATTCCCATGTCATAAGGAAGCTGACAGAGATTTAATCCATGCCATAGTATACACCAAGCTTTCAGTGGAAAGCTGAGAGTAAGCCCCAAAATATAATCAAAACCAGCAGTTGTGTCAGAAAGCTGCAGAGAGACATCTTTCTCTTCACGGTTTTTCTTTTACGTCTGTGATGCAAATGGACCTGTCAGTTGCTGCAGTGTGAATCTGACCTCATTTGAGGTTCATTTTTTTGCAAAGAATAGGAGGTTTGTTCACCAGTCTCTGAAGATGTTCAGACTCTGCTTGTCCTTTGATCTACAAAGTAGACTGGGCTCACAGCCTAAGTGAGTATTGCCAAAAATTCTGTGACCCCACAGCTCCTCCTATTAATAAGATACCATCTGGTTTATAAGAATGAGACTAAATTCAAATTTAAAGTGAGACACACACCTCATAATGTGGGTAAATAAATGCATAGTGACAGTGCTGTCAGTACTTTTTGTGTGTGTGCAAGTCCACACATAGGTGGCCATACTTTAGAAGATGGGGCCAATGGCTTTGCATTTTATCTGGGCAATCATTATATCAGTGAGAATCAACCAGAAATCAAGCAGAAAGCAGAGCTTTAAATGTAATTTTTTTTCTTTTTTTAACCTTTTATGATGTTTCAAATAACCCTCATTCCTCACTAACTTCTGTCAGCCGGAGTTGTGTACATTTTTTTAGCTATCAATTTGTGAAGGAAAGAATGTTGGGAGCTAATAGCATGGTTTTAACTGGGGAAACTACCCAAGAGCTCACATGTGTAGCTGACCTAGGTTATCTCACACCCATGAATCAAATATGCCCCAGTACAATCACACTGGAAATTAGAGGCCAATTCCTCTCTCACAGCCTCCAGTGTGAATCAGAAATCCTTTTGAAGGAAGAACAATGAGACTGTGTAAAAGCAGCCCAAATTCCTGGAGAAAACCCAGCAGAATTGCTGGTAAGAATCAACCCTCTACATAACTGAGTCCTGGGAGTTCCAAGCATTATCACACACTCAGTCCAATCATGTCGGAAGTAAAACAAAATCATCTTCCTCAGCTTTGCCCTGTGTTCCTGCTCCTGTGTGTCTTGGGTTATGGAAGCAAAAAAATTGTATTCTATTTTCATGTTCTGAAAGCAGTTGGGGAAATGTTTTTTCTTTATCTCTTGTTACTCTGGGGGGAGGGGGGGGATGCCTTTCTGATAATGGTTCAGCTATTAAAACGGGGTGGGGTACTGTTTCTTATCTCTTTCACC